>JAPXFQ010002670.1:0-201440 GCA_028564705.1 Apricaphanius iberus | reverse complement strand
TTGCCTGTACACAAAACAATTTTTTATCTTGGATTGTCAAGAAATCCCTGTAACAGTCTTGGATGGTTTAAAACAAATAATCTACCCCTGGAAGAAATATGCTGACAGTGTAATGAGGTGTTTTTTCTACCATATA
Source organism: Apricaphanius iberus (assembly GCA_028564705.1). Classification (NCBI taxonomy): domain Eukaryota; kingdom Metazoa; phylum Chordata; class Actinopteri; order Cyprinodontiformes; family Aphaniidae; genus Apricaphanius; species Apricaphanius iberus. Next base: position 201,304 of record JAPXFQ010002670.1, on the reverse strand, counting down.
TAATTTTCCCCGTTGGGAACAGGACATAAATGAATGTTTTTTTCCTTCATCCCACCCTGACCTATTGGAAATCCTCTTTCATCTGCATATTGTTCCCTGCTCACTTGGCCTGCATCTGGCTGTGTTGTGTTTTTGTTATTGTGTTTACTTTTGGACGGGTTGTACAGAAAACTGAATATCCCCTCATTTGGGACAATAAAGTTCATTCATTCATTTATTCATTCATTCATCCATTCATTCATTCATTCATTCATCTTCCTGAAGAATGATCATAAACACATTGTTAAGATGTTGCTGCATACTGTATATTGGATCCTTTGAATTTCAAACAGAATGCCATTAAACGTTGCGTGTTTGAAGCCAAGTGCTCCAGTGGTAGATAGTACACCAGGCTTATCAAGTCTCTTGCTCACTAAATGGGATTTTCAGTTTTCCCAATATGGGCTCCATTAGGCCCATTCACTGGTGATTGCTTGTGATCAATGAGCCAATTCCTGGCTGCTATGACCACTCACTGAATGGACACATTTATTCAGGTAGATGAGGTCCTTTTAAAGACTGAAGTATTTGTACATCATTGGACTCCTTGCTGCTTTCATCAGCAGATTGTAACATAAAGGTTTGGCAAGAAACCAAATGTGCTATTTTGTCTCATTACTCATTGTGCTCTAACTACAAGCTACTGCGGTACACGTCCTGGACAAATGATGGCTTTGGGGTTGCCCTTTGGTGGTTATGAGTTACAGTGCAGGTATCAAATACTGACGAGGTAAGTCCAAAGCCAGCTAGCTGTGATGTAGAACTATTAGACAACCAAAATAGGTGAATTAATTAACAACAAATAAAACTGTTAACTCAAACAGAAACTACCTAAAAGTAGACAAAAACTCAAGAGCTTCAAGTTTAACCAGGAGCAGATGAAAGCACACTGAGAGATCATGAATGCAGATAAACAGTTTTATACCACAGGCAGAACTTTGTTTCAACAGCCATGTTGAATGGGATGTTTATTTTTTGTTTATCTTTTTCATGTCCAATCTTATAGATTTCCACTTCTGAGGACAAAACATAAGAGTGCCCAGCTAAACGGCATGCATTAACCAAACATGCAAGATTTAAGGATGAGAAATACATTTTTTTTGTTCTTTTAATGTCCTAAAGGTCTGTGAGTGTTGTGGAGCTAGAGGCAGTATTTAAGAAAATGGTACTGGTTCTGGAAATGCTAGGGAACCAATAATAATCCGTTTCTTATTACTACTTGATTCTGTGAAACATTAAAAAAAGAGTCTGAAGGTTGACATTTTGATGCAGTTTGAACAAGCCCCATTTAAAGAATAAATTGCCACAGATAAAAAAAACACTTTTAACTTTTAAGAAAAATCTGGCGATGGATGGATGGATGGATGGATGGATTGACAAATAGATACTATTTGATCTACACATGTAACAACAAAATATGACCCTCTAATAAAGATAAATGCAGTCAAAGATGAAGAATAATGTCTGGGGAACTGCTGAATGATAAACTAACCAGGTAAGATTTGCTCTGTAATTAGCTCTGTAATTAGCATGCATTAGCTGAAACACCTGGAATCTTTCCACAGATGAAAGAAAAAACGATCACCAAGCATCAAACAAGACACATTGAGACAAACTATTGAGTCCTGGGAACATGTGTCTCTCGTGTGTGCTTAGAGCTTAACTGCTGGTGTCTGATTAATGTTGCTTTAAATGTGGCTTGTTTCTTTATTTCTCTGTTTTTATCATGTAAAGCAATTTGTCCTGATTTTTTCATGAAAAGTGCTCTACAAATAAAATTTGATTGATTGATAACAATATCCATCTAGACAATTCCAAAGAAACACATTGAGTCCAAGGTAGTTGGCCTACCTGTTAAGTGTTCAATCTGTTCTGTCCTACCATCACAAAGGTAAACATGTGGAGTTAGATCATCTCTACATGGACTAGAATTGTTAACTTTGGTCAGATGAGACTGAGATTAAGCTTTCAGTAATAAACATTCAGGGTGGGTCTACTACTAAAATGTAGAAAAGCACCTAATGCTCAATGTTTAGCACAGCAGAGGATGTGTAATGATGTGGGGCTTTTTATCTTTTAAAGGCTCTGGGAACCTGGTCTGAGTTGAAATAAACAAAATAAATATATAATATATATATATACTGCATACTATGATAGACTGGCGACCTGTCCAGGGTGTTACGCTGGTGATAGGACGCTGTCAGATATCAGCAGAATGTTGGCTCATGGAGATTTTCTGGTTGACATTCCTGCTGTCAGCATGCCAATTGCACGCTACCTCAATGCTTGTGGCATCTGTGGCATTTTGCTGTGAGACAAAACTGCACATTCCAGGGTGGCATTTTATTGTGGGCAGTATAAGGTACAACTGTGCACTAATCATGATGTCATATCAGCATCTTGATGTGGCACACCTGTGAGGTGGGATGGATTATCTCAGCAAAGCAAAAGTGCTCACTATCACACATTTAGACTGATTTGTGAACAATGTCTGAGAGAAATGGTAATATTGTGTATCTGGAACGAATTTTAGATCTTTAAGTCCATCTCATGAAAAATGGGGGCAGAAACAAAGGTGTTGCCTTTATATTTTTGTTGAGTGTATGTTTTCTCAGAGTAGCCGTCAATAAGTTTCCAGACAACTGTCCACTAGATGGCAGAACCAGTCTTGAGTTTCTTAAACCCTGGTTTTGCTCAAGTTTGACAGTTTGAAAACAATTAATGTATGTTTAAACTGAAAAGGATAAGGAATAAAGGACGTTAGGGAGTTAGATTATGGATGGCCATATTAAGTATTGATTAAATATTAATTATACATAACAAATAAGTTTAATGTAGAGACTCAGAACGTGGTCACTTCTTGAGTTTACATTATTATTTTTGGTCTATAAGTCATTAACAACCCTTTATATCCATGTAACGAGCTTACACATCAGATGGAAATATAGCTTTGGAACGCATAATCCTATTTATAGGTTTTTACTGCACCAATAATATTTTTTTATTATTTTACATGTAGAGTTTGGTAAACTCCACAGGGACTTTAAATAGAACTGTAAGTGTTGGTCAGATGAGACTGAGATTATCTTTAAATAATAAACATTCAGGGTGGGCCTGCTATGAAAATGTAGAAAAGCACCTAATACTCACTGTTTAGCACAGCAGAGGATGTGTGATGATGTGGGCCTTTTTATCTTCTTAAGGTTCTACGAACCTGGTCTGAGTTGAAATAAACAAAATAAATATATAATATATCAATACTGTATACTATGATGGACAGGCCCTCATTGAGGCCTGACACTTTACTTCCTGGCTGGACCACTGTCTCTGTACAGTAAATGCTAATGACTTTATCATTATGATGAACATTGATTATGATGTGGCTACTAGAGATCATATACACATGATGATGAACACATGCACTTTACCAGAGTTGTTGCTTGTGGATAATGGCCTTGAGGTAGGCAAAATAGATTATTTAAAATTGTTTAGGAAAGATATTGATAAATATGTTAATTATTCTGATGTATTGTTGGATAACATTAAGGTCCCAAAAGATGCTTTATCATGTAGATATATTAAGTGCGAGAATGGACAACATTGTAAGGAATTACGTTCTCTGTATGAATCTATTTTGGAGTCTCTGTATCTAAGGTGATGCTACTGTAGAGTTAATTATGCACTTCGCTACATTAAAAGAAATGAAATACTATGTGGTCAGATTAATTCGTAAGGAAGCTGAAAAAATGACTTTTGAAAAAGACATAACTATTTTGTATAATTGCAAAACATATTTTCCATCTAATATAGATGGTCTGAGTGGTTCCGAAGAAATTTCAGTTAGCTGGGAAAAAATATTATGACATGTGTGGTGGAGAAATGTAATATTATGATTCATCTGTTAGTATTAACACTGAGAGCAGAGGGTGTGAAAAACAGAAGATGCAGATGGGCCAGAAAGCAGGTGTTGAGTTCACACGGGAACCAAGGTTACAGAAAACCATATAGCCTGAGTTTCTTCTTATATACTTACTGTAGTTTTGAGAGTTTCTATTATTGTGTTACGATTTAGCCCAAGCTATTGTCATTGTCAAGATTCACTTACTCCCAGCTGTTCTTCTGTATGATAGATTCAGCTTTTATTAAAACCTCCAAAACGCTTAATGGAATCTCTCTCATTTTTATTAAGAGTCTAAAATCCGAGCACAACGTGTTAAACTGTTTAAAAAGTAATCTGTATGTGGATAATGTAGATTTCATGATGATTTTTTTTCTCACTTCTGCTTAAGTTCATTAGGCAATATTAAAGTTAAAACACAATAAGGTTGTCCGGATAATATTACAGCTGAATGGAGTGATACCTGATTCTGTGCCAGTACCAGGTATCAAAGACAAAGTGGGGAAGCTGACCCGCTGAGTTAACTACAGGTCAATAGCTAAGGCCAGTTTTTTTTGTCCAAAGTGCAGGAGACAGTTCTACTAAATAGAATTGAGAGGTATGTCCGACCCACTGACAACCAATTTGGTTTTAAACGTAAGGATGGCATTAATTTATGTATTTTTGCATGAAAGGAAATTTTTGATCAATATAAAAGGCAAAATTCCACAATGTTTACATGCTTCTTGATGCTTCTAAAGCATTCAGTCATGTTAATCACAGGAAAATATTTCTGAAATAAACTAAAAGTTGGGTCCCTGGTTTGTGGTTTATTTGTACTGGCATCAGACAAAGATGGAGGAATAAAACATTTACTCCCTTCGATGTGACCAATGGTGTTCGCCAGGGAAGAAGTTTATCCCTCTTACTTTTTAATATGTATATGAACGATCTGTCTCGGTTCTTAAATGCATTTGATAAAGGCTGTAGGGTTGATGACTCACTAATTAATCACTGTATGTTTGCAGATGATTTGGTAATTTTTCATCCATGTAGTATGTTTATCCATGTCGGGATTCCTACCTGCCCTGCCATTTTACATAAGATTTTACTTTACAGATTTATTTGTAGGGTCAGTGAGTCAGAAAATAACCCAATCAGTTTTTGCTAATACCGTACATCTCTCAGATGTTTTTCCCGGCTACAGAATCATTGGTGAACTTGTCTGTATGTTAAACATTTAACCTTTTAGTAGGCTATGCATGTATATGTTTTGTTTTGTCTGTTTGTTCTTTTAACTCCTTATTAAGTGGGATCATTTAGCGAAATCTCACGTAACATGACATCTCCAAATCAGAATTATTGCTGTTATTGAACCATATGGAGTACTAAAACATGGTTGGGCTCGTTTTAAAGGTAACATCGTCCAGTTTCACACATATAAGTTAGAATCAATGTAGGCATGACAGATAAAAAAGGTTTATTTATGAAAATGAAGGTGCCTATGGCAGCAGTAGGAAGCTGGGGACTGAAACACACCCTATGCCAAACAAAATAACTTGTTTTCTACTCGCTTTTCAAATCTGAAGAGAATATCTATAGAATTACATTTTTTAACTCCAGTTTTCTGTGGATATGTCCAGGTGCTCATTTCATTGATTTGATGTGTATATTGTCGGATTGAATGATGGAGAGCATGCACATGCCTTTAATGTTGTCAAAAAGTAGTCATGTCCCGGAACTGGCACGTCTGCATGGTAAGCGGTATTACACTGTACTGTAGTTTTCTTTTTATTGTGATATGGATCCCCCTGGGTCTGAAATAAAGAATTTAATCTGTAATAAATGTATGAAATAAATATACAATTTATACAATAATTAGTAAAAGACACATGAGTTGAGCATGCTCTTCAGATGGGATCACGTTATCCAATGTGATACCTGGTACATGGTTTTACATGGGTTCCACTGATTTTTTTTTTCTTGACATGTAGATTTTATGTGAAAAATAAAATTTTTTACATGTGGTTTACATGTTAAAACAATGGCTTTTTGTGTACCATATGTTTTTTTTTTGTGAGGGCAGGAAGTCTTAAGTTAAAAGTACAGGTGGAGTAGGAGTATAAAGGGAAATGAGAACAGGTCTTTACTATTAAGCATTCAGCAGACAAAAAGTCAGCCTTCATTCACATTTATATGAAAACCTTTAGGCTGATATGAAGAGAAAAGAGCATAACAGAGGACAGAGACACTGTGCATTATAATTGATTCAAGAAAATGCTGCAACCATTGGAAAGTTAGAGATGTCTTTTAGGGTTAGCAGGGAGTGTAGAAGGTTTATAGTGTTCCTCCTCTGATCTATTGAACTGAACTTTTAACACACTCATCACTGACTTTTCACACAGCAGCATAATCTTACTCTGAATAGGGTAAACATATATTTTTGGGGGAAGGATGCTAGAAGTAAAAGCTGCCATGTTCCTTCATCCCCCTCTAGTGGAAGGCAGAATGCATACATGCTCAAAAATATGAAAAAGTGGAAAAAACAACTCATGAGCTTCACACTTGACATCAGATATGTTCTCATTATGTTGATGTATTAACTGAGCTAGTTTAGTTCCAAAATGAGAATTATGTAATATAATGTGGCTTTAAATGCCTCAGTGGGGTAAAAATGGAGGATTTTATGCTTTACCTGAAACTATGTTTACGTAAGAAAAGAAAATCCATCACAAACCACCACCCTGTTTGAACTACGATCTGTCAGCCTGTAACAGGAGGACGGTCCTCCCTTTCCTGCCCTGTTTGCTTTGGTTAAGTCTGTCTTTATGGCAGGAGATTAAGCTGTGGACACACCAGTAAAAGGTCCTGTCTCTTTAAAATGGGGTTAGAGGGGGGTTTAAAAACAGAAGCATGTGTACTCTACGAATCAGTAGATTTTTATCCTAGTAAAGTTTTTTTAGAGGGGTTACAAAATGCAGTTTTGAAAAGGCAGTAATTTACCTGCAACAGGTAGACTTACTAGCAGATTTTGAACACTTGCTTATTAGTGAGAACAAAAGTTGAGAATGGCAGCCAGTCAAAAAATGGGGAATAAATCTGTTCAAGTTTAGCATACTAATGAAACTGTCATATAAACACATCAACCACCAGAAAAAACTATTTGCTGGTCTCTACTGGAACTGAGCCCTGATTTGTTCTGATTATCGACAGGATATTACAAGCTCTGAAATTTAGAATAATTTCAATGCTTGCTTGTAGCCTGGGTAGGACTCTTTGTTCCGTTATCCTCCCTCCAGCTACAACACTCACATTGAAAAACCAGCAGCATGAGCTCCTGTAGTTTCATTTTGGATTTGGAAGGCAACTTCTGCAGAAAAAAATTATTTGCACCATGATTTAAACGCACACCTCCAAATTGCACAAGGGCTATGCTGCTAAGTTATTGCGAGAACAAGGGAAGATTTTCTGTGTGAATACTGCATAGGTCTGTCAGGCTAGCAAAAAAGTCTCTGATATTACATTTATAATATAATTGTAGATGAAAGAGCCAAAGCTTTTTCTGCATTTTTGCCTGAGCAGCGACCATTTCTACTTTTCCCATAGTTAGAAATGTCAGCATCTGTTTGTGAGTTAAAGCTTCGTGTTGTTGCATTCTTCATGTTCTTGATGTAACAGAGGACGATCTGTTCCCTGGGTCCAGGACACAGTTGCTGAAGGAATGAAAAACATCTCTCTGGAAGCAGTTTGTTGCTGACGAATCACTGCAGTATTCATCCAGGAAAATGCTCCCATCTACTCGATGGTTTAAATCCAGATATTGACTATTTTTCTGTCAGGCTCCAGCGTTTAACTCTACCTGTCTCACATCCTAGAAGCTCACAAATAATCCAGCAGACGTATCAAACGGAGGCAGATTTACACAGTGTACAATGTTAATCATTGTTGAGCAGTTAAAATTCCGGCCCCAAACTGTCCCTTTCATAGGAGATAAAAATGAAAACTAGGGATCCAATGATACCACTTTTTTTCCATACCGATATGATACCAATACTTGTATCTGAGCACATGCTGATACTGAGTACCAATGCTGATAATTCTACCAGACAAAAAAGTGCAATGAATTGTAAGACAGGTTTTATTTTTTTGATTTGCTTGTTACAACAAATGATGGTGAATAAGACAAAATAATAAACTGTTAATAAAAATTATCAAAAAAAATTTAAGCGAAAAATAAATTATTGCAGAGTTTCAACATTTTAAGCACCAGTCCATAGTATTGGTTAACTAACTGATACCGATACAAATGTTTTATAACTGTATTGGCCCCCAATACCAGTATCGTATCGGGCATCCCTAAAGAAAATTATTATTTTGTTTCAGAGCATCAGATCTTTTCAACTTCTCTTCAAGAGTTTAGAGCCCCCTTGTGTAAGAATTACCTCCAACTAGTGGTGCGCTAAGTGAATGCACGCAACTAAGCAGTGTTCTCTGGCTTCTCGCTGTTATAACACGTCATTACAACTACAGAAGCCGCGGAGTAAATTGTCAGAGTTAAACGTAAGATAAAGTGTTTGCCGGACTAACCATTCCTGTGTCAAACATAACCATAACATTAACTTCATTGTTTCATGTAATTAACTTGCCTGTCCAGCAGAAAGCCTGCAACCTCTGCATCCGTCTTCAAGTTCGTGTCCCCCATGGATAGTCTCCATCTGGTAAACGGGGGGCAAAGAGTACGGATTGTCCTCCATTTAAATGGAAAACTATGATCCAAGTTCCTCTATGCCCGTTTCTTCTCTTCACCTCTCCCCCTCCGCCCGACACACTGGACCTTTAAGGATTACTCCGTTTTTCAGTTTTAAGGTTATTGACTTTTATTCGCAAGACAAATATGCAGATAATTTAGTGTGGTTGCTGAAAGGCATCAGTTATCCTTAATCAAGATGACCTGTGGAATACCTTAGGGGTATTGTCTTGGGCCTCTCCTGTTTTTCGTCAGTAGATGTCACCCACACATGATTTGTAACTGTTATCTCTTTTAATGATGCTTTTACACTAGAGACATTCTAAGTAACAGTATTCAATATATCAAATGCTGGATGGTAGGTATGTCCTGTAGCTATATATGACTAAAACTGAGGTAATCTTGTTTTGGCATCGATAATGGCACTCTAACAAGTACAGACCTGACTTCCCTGCCTGTAAAATTTGGCCGTGTAGCATCCAAAAAAAAAAAAAAATCTGGGCAGCGCTGTTAACGATCTTTGTCTAAACCAAGTATATCAACTCAGTTGTTCAAACAAGTTTCTTGCAGCTTAGGAAAATCTGTTATTACAGATGATACAAAACGCTAGAGATTTAAAACAAAAACAAAAAAACATCTTAATTTCTTCATCTGTTTACTGTGTTCATTAATCAAATCAACATTTTAAACATCTCTCAGGCTGCTCTTGGTCAGATAATCCTATTATTGCCACCAGTCTGTTCTCTTCTCTTATGTATAACTCTAGAATTTTAAAAGTAAAAGTGATTATTGTCACCCATCTGCATCCTGCCTGCGTTTCGTTCTTGCTCTGTCCCTCATTACCTGATGAACTGATACAACATTATCAGAAGAAAGAGATCTGTGTTTTCTCTGGCTGATAAAGGATCAGGAGATTTTTCACAAAAAACAGAACTTCTCTCAACATGTCTTAAGCTCTCTGCTTCAAACTAAACATGGGGTATGATCTTCTGAAAATAAAGTGTGTTCTCTTCGTTAAAGCCACAACCAAGCTGTTCTTTCATGGAAAAAAAAAACTTTGCAGAAGAAGGGTTGATGTCAGCTGAGAACAATGTCTACATTATGAGCAGTAAAGACAAGACAGAGCGATCAGTTCAGTGTTGTCACACACAAACTCAGATTTGAACATTGGCTGGAGAATTGCATGAAAGCTGCTGATGAAACAACCTTTTCACGGGTTGAATGTGTGCATATGTTTATTTGTGCTTTAGACTTTCAAAACTGTAACTCAAGCAGTATATAATAACTTATTGTTTTACACTTACTAAATGGATCATCCGTCAAATCTAGTAATTAGACGCATAAATGTAATAAATTCTGGCATCACTGCTTCATTAATGAAGTAAGTTTTTTTCCCCAAAGTGTGATCATTATTTTCCTGCTCACATTTCCCTTTCACTGCTGAGCTGCATTAAATAAAATATTCAAATATTCCAAATCATGATATTAAGAATCCAATATTTTATTCATCAAATAAAGCAGTTTATTTTTGCATCTATTTAATTTATTCACAGGCTTAACTACAAAGGTTCCAAAAATGATTGCCGGCCATATTGCCATCATGTATTTTTGCGGTTTTGGTCGTTTCATGATGAACGTTTCCCAGGGATCCAAAGGGAACTCTATGGGGAAGCAGTTCTTAAAGTTGGGGTCGGGACCCCACTTTGGGACACAGATAAGTAAGTGTTGGGTCTTGACATCCTTTTTGAGAGAAGGAGCAGAATACCAAAAATGGCAACGAGAAAGCATTTTATAAATAGTATAAAGGATGAAAATCAGGACTTGAATAAGTAAAAGCAATAGACTGGGAAAATGATTGTCCTGTGATGCTGATTTTGTATCACTGTACAGCTGTTTAGCTAACTCAGTTAAAAACTACTTGCAGGCTTGTGCAGGAGTTGGGGTCATGAGCCTCTTACATTTTTGTTTTTAGAGTCAGAAGCTGGAAAGTTTGGAAACCATTACTCTAGCGTTCCTTTAGACCTGTGCTGGACATGTTTCGAACAAACTTCTGAGTTTAAACTTAAGAACATGGGAATTCATCTTCTGTTTGCAGGTACAAAAATCGAAGTAGGAAGAAATGAAATACTAGAGAGAGGTCAAGGTACTATTCTTGAAGTGTCACAGAATATACATCGATATACACTCACTGGTCATTTTATTAAGTACACCTTGCTAGTACCAGGTTGGACTCAATTTTGCCTTCAGAACTGACTTAATCCTTTGTGGCATAGATTCAACAAGGTACTGGAAACATTCGTCACAGATTTTGGTTTGATTTGTTGGCTGCATATCCATGACGCAAATCTCCCGTGAATTGAGATCTGGTGACTGTGGAGGCCATTTGAGTACAGTGAACTCACTGAAATGTTCAGAAACCAGTATGGGATGATTCAAGCTTTCTGACATTGCGCATTATCTTGCTGGAAGTAGCCATCTGACAATGGATACACTTTGGTCATAAAGGGATGAACATGGTCAGAAACAATACTCAGGTAGGCTGTGGCATTGCAAGGATGATCAATTGGTACTAAGTGGCTTAAAGCGTGCCAAGAAAATGGCACCCATACCATTACACCATTACCAGCAACCTGAACCGTTTATACAAGGCAGGATGGATCCCTGCTTTCATGCTGTTGACACCAAATTCTGACCATACCATCTGAATGTTGCAGCAGAAATCAAGACTCATCAGACCAGGCAACATTTTTCCAATGTTCGATTGTCCAATTTGGTGAGCCTGTACGAATTGTAGCCTCAGCTTCCTGTTCTTAGCTGACAGGGGTTGCACCCGGTCTGGTCTTCTGCTGCTGTAGCCCATCCACCTCAAGGTTAGACATGTTGTGCGTTCACAGACGCTCTTCTGCATACCTTGGTTGTAACGACTGGTTATTTGAGTTACTGTTGTCTTTCTTTCAGCTCCAACCGGCCTGGTCATTCTCCTCCAACCTCTGGCATCAACAAGGCATTTTCCGCCCACAGATCTGCCGCTCACTGGATATTTTCCCTAGAGATGGTTGTGCGTGAAAATCCCAGTAGATCAACAGTTTCTGAAACACTCAGACCAGCCCGCCTGGCATCAACAACTATACAACGTTCAAAGTCACTTAAATTACCTTTCTTACCAATTCTGATGCTCGGTTTGAACTGCAGCAGATAATTTTTACAATGTCTACATGCCTAAATGCATTGAGTTGCCGCAATGTGATTGGCTGATTAGAAATTTGTGTTAACGTCCTATTGGACAGGTGTGCTTAATAAAATGGCCAGTGAGTGTACATCTACTGTCTTCACATTTTAGCATGCTCTGCATGTGAAATCCATGTAAACTGGTGTTGAAATGTCGACATCTAAACCTAATTATTTGTAACCTGGCAACAGCCAAATCAATGTGTCGTCCCGCCCCGTGTCAAGTCTACACATTGATGTGGAAAAGCTCCCACAGAAAGCGTCTGAAAAAGGGAGGGCCATCTGGTATAATATTTTGAGCTGTCGGGAGAAAAGCACACACATATTTACCATCAAAAAATGTATTAATTTATTATCTTTGCTCATTTTTCAACAAAGAAATTGTCTCTAGTTCTCCTAAAATAGATTCAATAGCCACGTTCGTAACACATACGTCCATGTTTGCTTTAGTTTGCCTGGGCTCATAGCTGAAACTTCTGCCCATACTGCCGCCCCCAAGCAATATACTAACAAACGACTGGTCCGCACCACCACTGGAGTTAAAGTCAGATGGTTTAGCTGGAAGAAAAGATGGATGTTCACAAGATTAGACAACTCCAAAACTTGCAAGAATCCATTTTGCAGTGCAAGGTTACAATATTTTTATTTCTAGATTATATAAAAGAAAACTTTATTGATGCAGGAGGAATAATTAAAGAAGCACAGACTTATGAGTATACAATCAGATGATAAAATACCACCTTAGGACTTTTTTTGCTGCTAGTCAATGGTGCTACCAATTGGGCCACTGTTCTGCCGTGGAGCCAGCAGTCTGTGGAAAATGGCTTTGCACTCAATGTGTGGAAGGCCAGCAATATGTTTATACTGTAACTTCCTATGGTAGAACATTCTCTGATGGCATTTCCTAAGAATCCACTTGCTGTTGGAGGTGAAACTTGAGCTAGATGTTTTATAGGCAAATTTTGGAAAAAACATATATCTGAGACTCATGCAAATTAAGCGGAAAGTTGGAAGAACACGATAACCTGTATTCTCCATCAGTTTGAAAGCTAATTAAAAACTCTTTAAACAACAGCTTTCTTTCTTTTAGGATGCTCTGGATCATCCTAGAGGAGATTGTTTTACCCTTGAAGGTGCAGATGGATTTTAGATCCAATCTTACTTGTGTGTCTTGTGAAACAGACATTTTTCCAACACAGCTACTAGTTAGCAAAATAAATATATTTTTTAATTAATTATTTAGCTCATAATTAAATATTTAGCTTATACTTTGAAAAAAACGAACCATAAACCATAAACACTGCTGTCAGTTTTTGTCTTTGCAACTTTAAAAGCTGCAGTGCATGGTTTTTACCATGATTCTTTGAGGACATTTTTATAGAGACGAACAGGTTAAAAAGACTAATTTGAAACTGCTTCTATCCACTAGGCCTTACGAGGTCTGAGCCACATTTATTAAGCTTACCATATTTTTCCGCGCTGTATGTCAGCAGTTGGTGACTCACTATTTTTGCACAATGCACAGCAGAATGTTTGTCAATCACAGGATTATAGGCGGTGCATTTACGTCTGGCTCAGTGTTGATTCTTCTTATTGTTGGGATAAGAATGAGGGAGTAACGCCATGTAACACTAGCCTCTGTCTTTCATTACTGGCAGCATAACTCTTTTGCGCAGTTCTTGTGCCCTATCGAGCTATAATGACAAAACCGATTTAGTTGACGCTAAATATTACAACTAAATTCATTAAGAAAACTCCTTTAGCTCAAATTTTCCACAAATAGAAATCTCAGTCCTACTTATACACAAACAGCAGATGGTTCTGCTGAAGCTTGTGGCTTTTCTTATATAACTCCCTGTCCTTGAGGCAACATAATGGAACTGGACAAACCACAAGATCCTGCCTGATTACTTGACAAGGTGATACAGTGTGTTATCACGCCATCCAAGTCCTAAGAAATGTTTTCGGTTTTCCTTGTTAATAGTTAAATTCCATTCAGTATTTGGAAAAGCAAGAACATCTTCTACGAGGACGACAAACAGAAAAACATTGTGTCTTCTGGATATGAGAAACTTGAAGTAACTTTGAATTGCATTTCTCTTTATATCATCATCCTCCCAGTTTCTGGAAACCCATTGACATACATTTTAATGCAAGTAATTCCACTGCTGTGGTCCTGACACCGACTTACACTGCATTGCTGGAAAGTTCATAGAGACAGGCAGCATGATCTTATCAAAATATGGGTGGAACCAACATGTCTACGATATGAGAACTGTGACGAAAGGAGGAAGATAACGTTGCCTGTGGAATTTAGAGGAAGGAGGAAAAAACAGCTTCTAGTAGAATCTCTTCATGGTCATCCTACGCAGCAGGATGGTTGAGGAAGGTGCAGAGAAGCTTCTTGTTGGTTCTGGCAGGAAACTAAGGCAATCCATAGCAGAACGGGTCTGTGCAATGCTTTTACCCTCAAATTCTTGTGAAAATGACCACATTAATTCTGTTGATTAGCATACTTAGCCGAGCCCGATCACATGATATTTATTTGGCTCTTTTTTTCAAATCCAGAAAAGTAAAAAAAATAGAAAGTATTAAAAAGACACAGTTAAGGTACCACAGGACTATTTTCAACATAACGATTACCTCATTTACAGTCGTGAAGAGAATAGGACACCGCATTGAAATTCATCCTTCCTTGGGTCATTAGGCGAGAGGTGGCATTTATCGTATAAAAAGTAGACAGTCACAGCGCAACACAGAAAATTATAAGTTACAAAATGACAAGTTACCAAAAAAACACATATATTTTCTATTACTAATTACAGCCTCAAAAATTTAATATGTTTGCATTAGATATTACTCTCTCAAAAATCTGAGTTACACTACTTTAAGTTACTTTTTTAGGTTACTTATTTTATTCAACTTTAAGTCTCTAGTGCCTGAAATGTGTTACTCCCAACATTGTTTAGAGCCATCATTGAACCTAATGGGATGTCAACCCATTACCTTCTTAGTGCAACGCTAACAGCCGTTCAAGAATAAAGTCCTGGTAAGTATCCAGTTTGGAAAGAAAAGTTCACATATTAATGTGTAATCTATTTTTTATATTATTATTTACGAAGAACAGCTATCACTGTGTGTTGTTATAGAGGAAAACATTTGATTGAAACAACTTTATTGAGATGCTTCTTGAAGACAAATACCAGTCTTTGACGTAGGTCCAAAACCCTTCATTTGTGAGATGTTTAAAGTTTTTTTTTCTTGCATGTACAGTGGAGATAAAGTATTCGATACACTGCTAATTTTTACCAATTACAAAGCATTTAAAGGTCTGTAATTTGTATCAAAGGAACAAATAATTGCGAGGGACAGAATCTAAAACAAAAATGCAAAAAATCACATTGGATGATTTTTAAACAACGTGCTTGAAAAGTGGATGGTCACCAGTTATATTCACAACCTCACCTTATAACTTCTCGTGTGCATCATCGTAATCCGCGTCCCAGTAAATCATGCACAGACAAATGTTCTGCATTGATTAGATAGAAAACTGCGATTAAATGCGTACATATTTTTTTTTTCACGCGATAATTCTCATGTTATCAGTTAATAGTAATTAATGCGATAAAGTTCCACCCCTAATTTATTTTCATCGTGTGCTGTACCACCAGGGGGCTCCACTCAAATCCAAACATCCTGTTGTCTGGCTGTCGTTTTTTATTTCTCCACAATAGCACACTTTTTGCAACAAGGCAATTGTAGGTGCTTTGGGTGAATTGTAGAAAAATAAAAAACGGCAATAAATCACCAATAAAAACATAAACATAACACCAAAACCATAAAGACTATTAAAAGATACTACAGTGATGCAGTAGCGGTCCATGCGTTTCACGCCTAGGCCTTCAGTGACATCCTACATAGTCCAACCTAAATTAACACAATTCATAATAATGTCAATACGACATCACGGCTCAAGAATCCAAACAGAATCACATATACATCATAGACTGGTCAAGCAACACTCGATTTACCGAGCATTTAAAATCAATAAGTTCGCAACCCCAGTCAAGAGTGGGAAACTAAGATCATGGATGCTGTCAAATCTCAAAAATAAAAGCTGATTTAAAAGTATTAATCATCATAGTTTTTATAACACCACCTGTAGATTAGCTAAATACGTTTTTACTACAAAATGCGCATATTCAACATGTCATATAACACAATGAGACGATAAATAAAACAAAAAACAACCAAGCGGTTTTAGGGTCTAACTCTGGACAGGTCGTCAGTCTATCGAAGTAGAAACAAATATATTAAAAATACAAAAAAAATGCTTCCACTTACCAACATGGATCTTCTCCACATTACCCGCTTAGTTAAAACTAAACTCAATCCTTTTTTTTCCTTAAGAAGACTTGCTCTGTTGTGCAGTTTATATTCAGGGGCGATTCTAGACCTAGAGCTTTTCTGGGTCACAGGCCCCCAACTCCCAATACGTAAAAAAAAATGTGTTCGCAATATGAAATAAATGACTAGCCTACGGGTACAAGCTTCAAAATCATTATTGTCACTGTCATACTGTAGGCTGTATTAAACCACTGGTAAAGATACAAGGATAGATTCATGGGTACAATATAATGATATTTATTTCTCCATGCACATCTCAAAGATTTACAAACAACATCCTCTTACTGAAACCATTTAAGATTAGAAAGAGTCAGATTCTTTACTACCCAAACCTCGGCCCATGTTTAAAACGAGCAGTTCAGGAAAGCAAAGTAACGAACAAACTAAAAGTATATTTCTATCTTAGGCTACATTATAGGCAAGTTATGATCTATAGGCTACTCTGACTCTGTGTAGATTATTATCGGCTAAATTTCAGCACTGGCTATTACCAGCATAAATATTTATGTTACTGTTAATGTGAACAATTATCATACCTCCCTTGTCCTCCTCATCTCTCCCCACTGTCCCTCTCCCTCTGCTTCTGTTCAGAAAGAATTTTCCATCTCTGAATAGTTTATCAGAAGGCTATGCTTAGTTTTACAGTGGGACAGCTTCACAAATAGTAAGTATAAGCTACTTTTACAAGACTCTCTCTACAGTACACGTACAAATCATTATTAATTGTCCGGATTCGTGCATGCAGCCCATGCGTGGTGTGAGTGTGTGTATGAGAGAGACAGCACAGGCTGGTAGACTTAAATAAACTGCTAAATTTGGGCCACAATGACGCTAAGCATTGAAAAACAGATTCTAATTATGTGGGCAACATTCTCTAACAGCCACCATCTTGTCATTTTTTTCTGTCAAACAAGTTGTGAATTTCTTGTAACATTAAAACAGGGGACAACTTACTCTGTGCTCAAAGTGATGTGAAGAGCTCAAGCGGGGTTTCCACTGTGTAATGTGTGGGTAAAACGAAACTTTCCCAAGAATCAATCTAATGATTTTCATTGGTTGTTGCGTTCAATCTTTCCCAGCTACAAAGGAGCTATTTCCTGATTGGCTATTGTGACCCCTTTTTTTTTCCTTTTTGGCCTGGTAAGTGGCAGGCTTGAGTTATGCAGGCACGGAGATGCGCTCGAGTGTTGTTTCCAGCGAGAGCAGCGGTGTAATTTTACAGGGGCACTTTTACTAAGGCACGTGCCTCAGTGAATAAGGTCTAGTAACGCCTGGTCCAGTATAGTATTTCCAGGTCCATGCTAAGTCTTGTCCATTATTTCTGACAAAATCAGGCTTTCAAATATCGTGGCAAGTATATTTCCTACCAAATCAATCCCTTCTCATCCTTCAGCTATTGGGGTCAGAAAATTCACTGACGGTAGCTCTTGGTAGCTAACTTAGCTAACAAATCCATGGGTGGTCACATTGAATCAGAATGTACATGACATGTTCAGTGTGACACCTTCTAGCAGGCCTTGCTACGTCCACACTAAGCCGGATAAGGTTATACAGGGAGTTAGACGCCCAATGTTATCCACTCAACAGGAGCATTTACGCCCCGTTTAAGGTCCATTTAAGGTCCCATGATTGCGCAATCCAATGCCGACCTATGCATGTACTGGGCATGCGCGGGGAAAAACAAAAAAAACACAGATTGATGCATATAATCTACGTCACTTTCGGCGCCTCCTGTGTCGCCTTCTCATCCGCAAGTAGGTTAGGGTTAACTTTGCAAACGTCTGAATTTGCAAAAGAAGCAGTAGCATAGCGAGACTCGTCTCCATCTTTGCTGTTGTCATTATCTGGTGTCGCTTTGTTGTCGTCATCAACTTAGGACGCAGCATTTGATTGACGTCGCTGCTCTGATTTAGCCGGGGACTGGATAAGTTGCGTCCAGACGTGCTCATTTAGCCTTTGAGATAACAGTTAGACGGCTCTCTTACCCGGCTAATACTTATCCGGCCACAGACCACAAACAAAGCCGCCTTAGTGCGGACGATAAGGGGGTGTAGACTAAATACTTTAAGGCGTTATCCGACCTAGTGTGGACGTGGCCTCAGACTCGAGAGCTGATTGGCAACAGATTCAGATGTCAGTTCAGTTACAGCGCACAGGAGCCTGCTTTGTGGGTTCTGAAGGTCTAGGCAGATTTCATACAACCTGACAACACCAGCTACCTAAAATATGATTGGAATCATTGGAATCATTGCAACCAAGTGGATATAATATGAAAAAATAAAGAAAACAGACCAGGGATAATATTTTTATTAAAAATATGTACAACAAAAAAATGTTACCTTTTCCGAATATTGATCAGCGACAGCTCTAAACAGATGGCTTTAGCCTTGAATTAAAGGAACTCAGTGTTTCAGCAGCTTTTCAGTGTTCTGGGCGTTTTTCACAGTTAAAAGGAGCATTGAAAGTGAAAGCTGCCCCTCCATGTTTGGTTCTGATTCTATAGATGCGGAGTAGAATGGGATTAGAGGACCTGAGTGGTTTGGGGGGGTTGGTATACTGACAACAGATCTTCAACAAACGTTGGTCCTAAACCATTCAATGATTTATGAACTAACTAAAGTTTTTCCAAGTCTGTTCTCCGAGCTACAGGGAGCCAGTGTAAGGAATTAAGAACTGGGGTGATATGCTCTTCTTTCCTGCTTCTAGTAAGAACATTAAATTATTTTCCTTGAGTACACTATTTGGTTTTTGAATCAAACATATATCTCTCTTATTGACTAAATAACATTTTGGACAGTCGTCTTTCTGACAGCATCTTCTGTTTTTGAACGTGTACCAAAATAAATCTCTCCGGTTGTAACAGCGGAACCATCTTTTAAAATGTTCTAATCATGTGGACCAGATGGGATGGCCCTGTGTGTAATTTGAGCCACATTAGGTGGGAAAATGTGTTCATCTGAATTTAATAGCCTATATTTGTACACAGTTGCTTTCTATTTTCTTCTATTTACTGTATGATATATATAAATGTGAAAACTTTGCTGTAAGGCGCTCAGTCCGGTTGGAAAAACAAAGTCAAAGCTGCGAATCCTGTTTTTATGGGTTGTTGTGCAATCAGGGTTTGGATTTTACTGTAGTAAACCTGGCAGCTGTTCATTTTCCTGGCTGGAAGGATGAGAAAAAATCTTGAGGAAAACAATGCAGCTGTTACTACAACTCCATTAGGAAGTTTATATATACAACCCTTCTTTGTATTCAGAGTTATATAAAACCTCTGCACACGCAAAGAGGGATATCTCAGGAAGTCAAAGTGCGAGTAACTTCCATCAAAGAGCTCCGGCACTGATCTCAGCTTCCCAAACCATCAGAACAGGAACTATTGTAAAACCAGAGCTTAGGAATGTTCTAGTGGGATAACCCTTAAAATTATGACTCTGTAATTAATTAACCATCATAGTTATTATTGATGCCACATAAAAATAAATTAGAAAAAAGAGCAGTTTGCCAATACTTTAGCTTTGTACATTCAAAGTAAAAGGAGGTGCCTTCTCCTTAAAACGGGGAAAACATCTGGATCACATCCAGCCTGGCCTCAACAGGAAAAAAAAATGCAAACAGGAATATTTGTACTCGTTATCACAGGACTGTTGATGTATACGGCTGTTTCTGTTGGGCAGTTTCCACAAAATGATGGAAAGTTAACCAGTGTATTTTTTCCCTTGTCAAGAGATATATGTAGGACTATAATACCAAAGTCTAGTCCTGATAAAGTGCCTTGAGATGACATCTCAAGGCACTATATAAATAAACTGAATTGAATTGAATAATTAAAGACCAGGAAATTAGGACTAGAAAGCACAGCCTTCTGGAGAAGTAGAAAAATTAAAGAAGTATAGAAAACCTCTGGTTTGATGCACGCTACTGTACGTTACATTTTCCTGTAACAGCTGAAATTACCTTGTTGATGATTAAAATTTAATTTTCCTGTCAAGATTTGTAATGCTGTGTGCAGAGAGGAGGACAGCAATATCCAACTGAAAGATTTGATTAATCAGATTTGGAATTTACAGCAGGAGACACGAGGAATGGGAGGCCAGCAACAAACTGCTGAGTTAACAGAAGGAGATAGAAGAAAAACAGCTCCTGCGGGAGTTGGTGATGTTCTCATTGCAACTGTTAACGCAAATTCATCCTCACGCCATCTGCACTTCTTGCCATTCTATCCAATCAACTTATATCTGACTCTGTCGCGTATTACATGCACTTCCTGTTTTCTTATGAGACAGGGGTCGAGAGTGAAATATGTTTTAACTGCAGACAAAAATCACTGCCAAAGATCGTGCTGTATAGGTCCCTGATTCTCTACATTAAAGTGGCGGTAAATTATTTTGTAAACGAAGCAAAATTGTGGTTGAACACAAACGAAAGTTACCAATTGACAAATATTTTTCTGTCACAAAACATCATTTTAGAGACTGCGATTATCATCCCTGTCAACTTGGTGTAGGCGCTCAGACATTTTCAACTTTACGCTTAGATTCATATTAAAATTAATCAATAAAAAAAAAAATCCTATGAAAGGATCGGAGGGTCGTTTCAGAACTAGCACTGTACTCAGTGCATCTCTAGCTGGGAAATGACTGATCAAACAGTTACTGAGGGTTTCAGGGGGCATCTGTGACCAATTTTATACTCATAACCACCAAATGCTGCTGCATTTCCTCCTGCTGAAGCGATAGCTTGCGGATTAGGAAACGGCTTGTACAGAGCGTCTTTCCCACTTTTGATCTATTCAATTAAAAACATTTGGCTGAAAACGTATTTGTCAGTCTCCAGTTGGGCAGTGGAGCTCAAATTTGGCCTCTAGAAGAACATCAAGTTGTAAGACTACAGTGCAAAACTGAAGGAGCGTTTTTCTGTCAACAACTCTTCTGCAGTTTGGAAGGGCCTGCAGACCATCACCAACTACAGGAGACCATCCCCCCACCCTGTGGGGAGCCCCCGCCTGGCTGAGGACCTCAATGACTTTTTCTCCAGGTTTGAAACAACTTTCACACCTTCCACCTCCCCCACCATCTCCATCACAAAAGGCCTAGCATCACCCCAAACCATCCCCGTACCTGACCCCCTGCCTGCGCTGACGATCTGTGAACAGGATGTGCGCCAACTATTTCAGAGACAGAGGATTAAGAAGGCATCAGGTCCTGATGGAGTGTCTCCGTCCTGTCTGAAAGTCTGTGCTGACCAGCTGGCTCCCATCTTCACTCGGATCTTCAACAACTCCCTGGAGCTGTGTGAGGTCCCCTCCTGCCTCAAACGCTCCACCATCATCCCGGGTTCCCAAGAATCTCTGTCTGGTTCGGATCCGCCACCAGGCAAGACAAGGACAGACTGCAGAGAACAGTCAGGTCCTCAGAGAGGATCATAGGTACTGGTCTTCCCTCCATTGAGGACCTATTCCGGGCCAGGGTCAGGAAGCGGGCCAGAAAAATCACCACTGACCCCTCACACCCTGGCCACAATCTGTTTAGGCTCCTCCCCTCAGGCTGGCGTTACAGAGCGCTGTACGCCAAAACCACCCGACACAAGAACAGTTTCTTCCCCCAGGCTGTCGCTCTGATGAACTCTGAATAGTCACAGAGTGTGTGTCCACTCACATGAACAATAAACTAAAACTCTGCACTGCTGTATATACTTACTGTACAATAACCCTGGTTTGGTGTATATATTATCCTTTATTTTTATTTGTATTTATTTTTGTTTCGGTTTTAATTTAACTTATTTAAGTTCTGTACTGGAGAGAAAAGTTGCCGGAGTCAAATTCCTTGTATGTGTCATACTTGGCCATTAAAGCTGATTCGGATTCTGATTCTGATTCTGATTTACTTGAATCATTTCATTTAATTTTTTATATGTAGCTTGTGGAACCAGTCGATAGTTTTTACCACTGTGGAAAAAAAGTTACATGTATTAATCTGCTCAATCTGTCATGGCAAGATGTGGATTCACTGTTCAACTCATTCATTTTAAATATTAATTGAAATGAATAAAAGTTAAATGCTACTGAATATCTCATTATCACTTTAGAAATTGACAGAGAAAAATAGATTTTGACGGTGGTCAAACTGAACCTTAATCAGCTTACAGTATTTTTGCTATTTATTCTACTTGTAAAAAATTATTCCCGCATCATTTCATTCAGTATATGGATTCTAAGCTTGCAGGGTTTAATACAAGGGAAAATCATAAAACAAACATGGCAAGTTTTCAAAAAAGCTGATGCAAAATCTGGCATTTTAGGGCTATGCCAATCACAGAAAAGTTTAATAAAATCATTGAACTGACCAAAGTAGCTGACAAGGAGAGAAGGAAACTGACTGGCTTATATCTGCTCGGGAGGTGATAGGCGACAGGAGAACCAGGTGAGATTAAACCGCAGAATGAACACAAAATGGTCAAACGACATCCAAATATAAATATTGATATATTTTGTTTGAAACTATTAAAAAGTTGCAGTTATAAGCTTTTTTCTTTAAAGGGCGTCTCAAGTGTTTGCGGCTCTTGACCATTCGCAGGCAGCTGCGGTTACGACCCCCAAGAAAACCAGGGGTCCACTGTATTATGATGTGACCTAGGGCTACCTTTTGTTCAGAGCACTGAATAAATAGAAGCCCCAAGTATCCTGGAGCTGCTCAATGCATGAGAATCACATTACAAAAGGCTTCTCCTTTCAACTTTATTTACTCGTGATTAGATCTGCCAGGATGCAGGTCAGAAAAGCCTCATTCACTAATCTGCGACCATGAATTGTTAATCAAATGCTTGACCTCAACGTTTGGAAAGACAATGCCACCTTTAAATTCACACAGGTTTTCTTTAAAACACCTTTCTGTCTTATTTCCAGTTACCTTGATTTCAGTTAGGTGATAACCACGAGCCGTCTAAACCTGATAGTCTTTTATTTAAAGCAGTGAATATCCTCCAACCTTAGACCAGTTCAGTCTGACCCAAAGCAACATGTCTTTTATTTCCAGCAGAAAGAATAACTGAATAAAACTGTAGCCTTTAATTATAGGGGTGGTTTTTATGGTCCAGAATAACTCTGAGCATGAAGACAGTTTATGTAATTTGTCCCACCCAGACCGCACATACGTAAGAGTCTCCCGAAAGACTAACTTTGGCCTAGTGGTGTGGTGAAGCGAGAGGGAGATTTGAAAAACCTGTTTTCCTGACATCAGCGCTCAGAAACGAGAGAACAGGACCCGATGGAGCGAACACATGTGCATTACGAGATCGGCGTAAACACAATTCCTCCCTGAACGCCTCATGTTATCCCGGAAGGATTTAGTCCAGTGAACACTCTTCTGTTTGCATACCACTGCAGCAAAACCTGACCGTGATGAATTTAAACTGGATTAAGTCCAATCAGTGCATTCTTCATATTATATTCTCGTAGCTACAAAGAAACAAATCACACTCTCCTCCGGTTAAGTGTCCTCCAGCGCTCTGATTTATGGTCTCATTTTCCCGTCACCCAGCAGAGCAGTGCTGTACAGGCTGAATCAGTGGTGATGCTTGCAGTTTTACACAGCCAGTAATTCCTCCTTGTCAAGCCTGATTTAAAAAGCTGCGGCGTAGTTACCAACCCCTTATGAAGCTTTGGCAAAGTCAGACTGACATCACTAGAAGAACAACAGGTTCGGTAGTTTAACAGGATGAATGAGATAGTTATTTCTGCACTGTGGGATTTATTTAAAGCTGACTGTGCATTAAGATCAAAATAGAGAAGTACTCTTAGTCAAAGGCAAAGGAACAAAACGTGATGGAAGTTTCATGGTGGCTTAAAGGGCCGGGTTACTGCCTGGCTCTGTAAAGTACAGGAACACAAAGATGACTAAGGGGTGTTTTTTTTTCTCCCTGGAATTCACAAGTGGTTAAAAACTTCAGCTGCAATTTTGGATGTGGGCAATATAGTTTCTACCCAGGGTGGCATGACCTTTCAGGGTGCCAGGATGAAAAGCAGAACTGACCCTGAAAGACTTTTCTAAGTTGAGTAACTTGAAGAAAAAAAAGTTATAGACCTCATTGGGTTATTCTACACTGTTCTGTAATTCTCTAAAGCAAAAAGTACAATAAGCAAATAATACTGGATATTACAGGGACAAAATAAAGAAAAGTTAAGAAAACTTGCAATCCAGACCTTATGTTCCAGTGATTATAGATCAATAGCAGCTCTAAGCGGGTGGTTCTAGCTTTGATTTAAAGTATGAGTATTTCTCAAACTGAGTATTTTAGAAACTGCTGATTTACTGGGATTTTCCTGCACAACCATCTCTAGGGTTTATAGATAATGGTCCGAAAAAGGGAAAATCCAGTGAGCGGCAGTTCTGTGGGTGAAAATGCCTTGTTGATGCCAGCAGTCAAAGGAGAACGGCTAGACTGGTTTGAGCTGATATAAAGGCAACAGTAACTCAAATAACCAAGGTATGCAGGAGAGCATCTCTGAATGCACAACATGTCTAACCTTGAGGAAAATTAGCTACAGCAGCAGAAGACCACACCGGATGCTAATCCTGTCTGCTAAGAACAGGAAACTGAGGCTACAATTCGTACAGGCTCACCAAATTGGACAATAGAAGATTGGAAAAATGTTGCCTGGTCTGATGAGTCTCAGTTTCTGCTGTGACATTAAGATATTGGGGTCAGAATTTGACATCAAGAACATGAAAGATCCGTCCCGCCTCGTATCAACGGTTCAGGCTGGTGATGGTGGTGTAATGGTGTGGGGGACATTTTCTTGGGTCGCTTTGGGCTACTTATTACCAAGTGATCATCGTTGCAATGCCACAGCCTACCTGAGTATTGTTGCTGACCATGTCCATCCGTTTATGACCACAGTGTACCCATCTTTTAATAGCTACTTCCAGCAGGATAATGCGCCATGTCATAAAGCTTTAATCATCTGAGTCTGGTTTCTTGAACATTTCCCTGAGTTCACTGTACTCAAATGGCCTCCATAGTCACCAGATCTCAATCCAATAGAGCATCCTTTGGAATGTGGTGAGACAGAGGATTTGCATCATGGATGCGCAGCCAACAAATATGCAGCAACTGCAAGATACTATCTTGTCAATATGGACCAAAATCTCTGAGGAATGTTTCCAGTACCTTGTTGAATCTATGCCACGAAGGATTAAGGCAGTTCTGAAGACAAAAGGGGGTCAAACCCGGTACTAGCAAGGTGTGCCTAACAAAATGACCAGTGAGTGTATATGGTATACAGTACAGACCAAAAGTTTGGACATACCTTCTCATTCAAATAGTTTTCTTTATTTTCATGACTATTGACATTGCAGATTCACATGGCATCAAAAAAAGGCATCAAAACTATGAATGAACACATATGGAATTATGTAGTACTTTTACAAAAAAGTGTGAAATAACCTGGCCTCCAAAGCCGCCGGACCTGAACCCAATGGAGATGATTTGGGGTGAGCTGAACCGCAGAGTGAAGGCAAAAGGGCCAACAAGTACTAAGCATCTCTGGGAACTCCTTCAAGACTGTTGGAAAACCATTTCTGGTGACTACCTCTGGAAGCTCAAGAGAATGCAAAGCAGTAATCAGAGCAAAGGGGGGGCTACTTTGAGGAATCTAAAATGTAACATGTATTCAGTTATTTCACCCTTTTTGTTTAAGTACATACAGTAATTTCATACATTATGTGTTCATTCATAGTTTTTATGCCCTTAATTGAGAATCTACAATGTAGTCATGAAAATAAAGAAAACTCTTTGAATGAGAAAGCATGTCCAAACTTTTAGTCTGTACTGTATATCAAAGGCTACACTCCTTTCTTTTCGCCTCTATTTTCCATACAACTTCATCTTTTAAGCATATGTCTGCAGAATTGCACACAAAAGATGAGCACTCTGAGGAGTTCTACTTCACCGACCCTCTTTGCAAGTATTAGTTTGTTTGGGGAAATGATATATGCACGCCCCCCCCGACTACATCAGGATTCTCTGGTACATTTCTTGCTGTGTGAAAGCATGCGAAAGGCAATGTTCCGGTAAAAAAGTGGTGTAATTGAAAAGACAACTACGGTCAAAGACAGGATGGAATCGTCCCTGAATATTCCAGAGCATCTATCTGAAAACAGTTTAATATCACTCTTAGGTCAGTAGGTTACTCCAAAATGGCCGTTACGTATGGGTCCGGTGCATTGTTGTTTGTCCTGTGAGACTGCCAACCTGTCCGGAGTGTATCCCTGGCTCTTGCCAAATGACTGGATATTTTTAGTTCTGAATGTTTCTGATTACTAGTCTGTTGGGCTGACTTTGGTTGTGTGGTATGTGTAGCTCCTGATATGTTGAACATGACATATACTCATTTGTGCTTATAAATTGTAATAAATCATGTTAGATTTGAAAATAAATTAAGTGTCATTCATTAGCCTTCACTTTTAAAAAAAAGCCTGTTTCATGTGAGCTGAGGCTGGAAATGGGTGGACATTATTTTTTCCAACAAGCAGCAAAAGAAGTGGGGGCATCAGAGCTAATTTCCTGCCCTGTGAAGAGCTCCTTTCTTCTTCTTTCAAAGGACTCGCCTTTGGGCCCTTTAAGCATGTTCCCTCTGAGGCATAAGTTTCCTTCCTTTTACTCCAGGGAATGTTGCTCCAAGCATGTGGCGAATGCATGATGCAATAAAGACGATTGTGTAACAGTTAAATGAGTGAAAGTGCTTATAAAATATCATTGCATAAAACTCAGAGATTAAAATGTAGATTTCCTACCCACATTCATAATAAAATTATAGAAGTTCATTAGGAAAGCTAACTGATGATTGCAACTGTTCCCCCTCCCTTTATGACATTGGCAGCTGTCTCAAAACACAACGGCGCCACTTTGCCACAAAGCAGAGACAGCATCAGGGAGCTTTTGGTCATTTATAAGTGGTCATGTCGGGCGTTGCGGTACGAATGGCGAAATATTCGTTGCTCGCCATGTCTCCAATTTGATTTTGTCTGCCTTTCTTTTACTTGTTCTTTTCAGTCCTTTGTCTTGGCATCCCCACTGTGCTTGTGGAGGCTCATTTCGGCCAGGAATCAAACAATGTGATTTGGGCCCTGTTTTCACGGGAGTGTTTTCAAAACCTTGCTCTACTGTGTTGGTTTGGTTTACCCAACGCCCAGCATGAAGATCTTCATACAAATAGCACTTAAAATGATGTAGTGCGCATGCCAGACCTGTAGGAGGCAATGAAACCTTCTGAGTAGAGGTGTCTTTTCAATACTAACAATATTAACAGATGTACTCCCAATAAAGCACATTGTCATTTTTTTAGAGAGATCATTGTATTGTCTTTAATAAACTAATTGCTTATGATCTCAGTCTGTTACCAGGGCAGCTTCTATCATTATGGATAAACATCTCTCAGCCTGAACAAAGCTTTGCATTAAACCAGAGTGGAAAATCGGGAAATATTTATTTTTTGGCGTTAACATTCTGCCTTACATGGCAAAAATTCATAACGGGAGAAGACTTCCCCTCCCCCAAGACATTAAAGCGATTAACATTGTTTTTTACACAGCAGCTAGTTCAGTTCCTACTGTACGACTGTACTGTACGCTCCACAGAGGCTCTTAATAACTTTGAGCAGTAATGTTGTAGAACTGACCCATAGTTTGATATCTGAAGTGAAAAATAAAGGTTTTCACACAAAATATGCAAAGCCTTTCAACAGGAGAGTGATAATATTTGCCATAAGGAATATTCCTTTGGTTCAGTTTTTTTTTTAATGTGTCATTAATGTTGAGCCCAATGTTATAATTAAAAAAATAAATGTGTAAATAAATTAATTAATGGGTAAAAAAATGAATAAATAAATGAGGAAATAAAAATAGTATTTAATTTCACATTTATTTTTTTGTTAATTTAGGCAGGGATGGTCCTCCATATTAATACCTGCTACTGAGTGGAGGAAATATTAGCAAATGAAAAATTGCTCTCCAAGGAATATATTCATTGACATTTGACGCACAGGAGAACTAATTAGGCAAAACTTAAGTCTTTTATAACATGCATATCTGTACAGGGTGCATTTATATCAAGGAAACCTTATTGATGAAAGGAAATTAGGAGCTAAATTTATTTTCCATTGGCTGGATGCACAATCGGCGTTCCAGGTTTGCAAAAACCAAAAGCATTTAGACAATAATAATGTTCAGTCAGACACTTTTTACTTATCACAGGCCATTTCATCATTACTATATTCGCCTGAGTTATGTCATGTTTTTAGATTATCATGCCAGTACTTTTAAAACTCGTTAGATATCTTTTTTTTTTCAAAGGATGGTGTATATTTTGCAACTCTTAACAAAATGGAATAGGAGTGAGGAAAAAAGGGCTGTTTGGACTGTAAAGGTAGCAGAGCCCTGCGCTAGCTTCATTCGTGCTTCAGGAACCAACGCTGGGATGGTTGAAGGGGTGTTATAAATGACTGTTTTCAGAAAACCAGTGAGGATCATGAATATTTAATAGAGGATGAATGATTGTATAGCCCTGCTTTCACAAATACATCAATGATATACAAACTACAAGAAGGAAAGAAAAAAATGTATTAGCCCCTTCAAACTGTCTCTGCTTTTTTTGCAGCCACATTGGATTTTTAGATGAAGAAACAGGTTTCTTTGTCATGTATAGGATTCTATAACCTTCAGCCGCCACCAGTTTTTTTTCTGCTAAGGTGAGTTTTTTGGATACAATTTATATTTCCGGTTAAAATGCACGGAGTAGGAAAAGAAGCAAGGCTGCAAATCTAACAAAATTCCACCTGATTTTTG
The DNA here is from genome assembly GCA_028564705.1 of Apricaphanius iberus. Taxonomy (NCBI): domain Eukaryota; kingdom Metazoa; phylum Chordata; class Actinopteri; order Cyprinodontiformes; family Aphaniidae; genus Apricaphanius; species Apricaphanius iberus. The sequence goes on along the minus strand of JAPXFQ010002670.1, from coordinate 172,164 downwards.
TTTCCAACCATATAATGTTCAATTTTTGATTGAAATAAAACAGTTTTCTTCACTCTGTCCTCCAACACAGAACAAAGCCACCTGTTTTGTGAAGAAGATGCAATAAAATCTGCAACAAACAGTCATCTACAGAGGGTCCCGCCATCCTAACACCCAGCCCCCGTTATCCTAACATCCACCATCTGCTCGGGGGGGGTCGGGGCTGTCTGTTTCTATGGCAACAGCGTACCCCTCCTCCCCAGTATAAGATGTGGGCGTCTTTTGTGTGGCCCCACATGCATTATGCTCCAACTGTAACCGAAGCAAAGGGTTGGTTGTGTCGCCCATATGACAGAAGAAAGCTTCTTGTTTTATTCTTCAGCTTTCTAGGCCCCGATATTTGAGATCAGAGGTTGTTTTACAAAAACTGAACCAACAAAACTGCTGATCAGCAGTAAAAAAACCCGACAAAAAAACAGGAAAATCCTCTGCAGGATGTAGAAGATCAGAACCCCTCCCCCAAAACACAAGAAGGTGACCTTGCGAATTAGCACCAGCAACCCCCGTTCACACAATGCCTAGTCACCCTTTTCCCCTGATGGAAGTGTCCAGAGGTGAGGTGACGGGGGAGGAAATGGCAGCAGTAAACTTACAAGGGAAAAACATTCAACACAAAGACAATGACTAACCGTCTGTTTAAGTGAAGTTGTCAGATGACTTAAAGCTAAATGTTATATAGATCTCATGTCTCTCTTATATCAACTCATATCTGATTCCATCTTTTTAAAGCCCAAAAGTGGGCTATAATTACACTGACTTTCACTCACTAACTTTGGAAGAGTGGCATGTTGATCTGCTAATAAAACTTTCTCCTTATTACAGCCCAGACGTGTGAGACATTTATAATTCTCTACGATGGATAAGCAGCCTAATCAGCCTCTTTTTCGTATATTGTTGGGTCACATTAAAGTGAGTCCCTTTGATCCGAGGCAGAGCCTTATTAGGCAGACCAACTTCACAGATGGAAAGCATTAGCCTTGCCTGCATGAAACTACAAGCTCTCTGTTGTTTTTTCAATGAATATCTTGCAGCAGGAAAGCAGTTTATTGCTGTATTTAACTAATTTGTACTCAAAGTAAAGAAATTGCCCGTGACTACACATGTGCAGATAGATTTGCAACAGTTACAGTAGAAACCAGATTTTTAGAGAACATGTTTAAAGAAATACAACATGTTTTTTCCTTATGATCTCACAATAGCATTACTTAAATATTTATATTTATCATATCACCAGAATAAGGAGAGAGTTTTGTTGATACACACTTTTGTATAATTGCCTTTAAAGCTGCTTGGTATGGGTCATACATTTTGGATTTCCTTCCACAAGATTCTCACAGTAGTTTACTGGAGTTTTTGCGAGTTCTGCCAGACAGAACCAGCCTGAGTCAGGTTTGTATGGAGGTGTAGTACATTCACTTGAAAATAAAAATAAAAAGCCCAGTTTTTCTGAAATAACAAAATCATTTAAGAAAAAGGTAATTCGCTGAATTCGTTACACTTTGTGTCTCACAAGTTTACAACACAGATTATCATCTAAAGTAAATCACAAAAAAATATTTTAAAAGAAGACATAGAAGGATCTATGTTCCTTTGCATTATGACACACAAACATTTTCTAAAGATAATTTCAAAGTTTTATGGGTTCCCAATGTGTGTAAGTCAAAGGTGGTTTTACAGTGAATGAAATATACATGTAAATAGACAGTAACAGGAAGTTTTTTTATCTGGTAAATTTTTTTTATCTGTCTTCTTCAGTCTAAGTAATTTTAGAAAATGTAGAATGTAGTACTATTTAATCATATCACAGAGTTTTTTTCAACCAAGTAACAGCACACAACTCTCACTTAAACTTTCTTAGCACCCAGGAAGCGCCTTCATTCAAGTCGTTTCCTGCTCATACGGTGAAGGGAGGTACAGTAAGCATTTGCATAATTTCCCAGCCATATTGCATTGTTTTATCTGACATCGTAAACTCAAGCGTTCAACATCGATTCATGCAAAAATTATGTTTATAATTTTTTTTTTTTTTTTTAAACTAATGTGTACTTTGGATGGAACATTGGCAATGCCGTTATGTTTACATCTACCAGTCAGTAGTTGACAGATATGGTCTTTATGTTCCAACTATATGGTTGGCACAGCTCGCCTGGCACTGGGAAAAATGGTGCAGTCAGCAAGACAAGCAGCTTCTTCAGAGCCACGGAGATATTGTTATCCGTCTCAGGAGAGGAGTGACTGCAGAAGAACAGAAACTAGAGTAGTTTAAGGTGCAGCCTACACTAAATAGACCCATATAAAACTATAGCCTCAAACACATTCGGAAACGGCGACTTCCCTCCTGGATCAGTAAGCTATGTAACTTGCTAACTTTGCTAATGTTAGTTGTTAGTTAAACTCCTCTAGGATACATTCCTCACTGGACACAGTTCAGGTTGGTTACTGGATGTATCAGCAGTGAACGAGGCAACCCAACAGCCGGAATGATGTTTTTACTGTTGTATCTACAACCTAGATAAACTCGCTATCATGCTCATGTTCCATATCGATCCTTAAATGCCTACTTTTAGCTAAAATCTTAAACCCTATAACATTTAACCCTTGAGCAAAAAGCAGGCTGTTAACGACCAAAATAACAAAAATATTTTTAATAATGTTTGCAACTTTATGCATAAGGTGAATAAATATAGTTTCTCAGGGGTACAGACAGTCCTTCATTAGATGCTATGTTCAGAAAAATGTTCGTATTGGTAGAGGTTTCAGTAACCAGAGACCCCCAAATGGACTGAATTCAGAGAATGACAAAAAAAGCTCTGTTTTCATGAGTTAATGAGATCTTTTATAAAAATAAATAAATTCGGTTTTATACCTGTAGGCATTATTAACTGGTTAAGTAAGAGGAACTAAAACATGTCCCGTTTCCATCCATCTATCATCTATACAGCTTAATCTTTTAGGGTTGCTGGAGGCAGGAGGCTGGCGCCTTTCTCCAGTGGCAAGAGGAGAGGGACACCCTGGACTGTCTATCACAGGGCGATGTGATGAACCACCATGTCCAGCTCGTTGAGTGTAATTCACTTTTACTTTCTTTTCGGATTGAGAAACTGGGAAATATTTTTGTTTCTAAACTTTGTAGATAGAATTATTACAAGTTGGTCAACTTTGCGCAGACACCTGAGAGATTTGCACCTGTTCAGGCGGAAAGCCCTATCGGATCTTCTGCCACCCACAGTTTTATCTAAATTGTTGAGATTTTTTTCTTTCTTTTGCATTTTGTTTTTCCAGTGAATGCAATACTTCTCTTCACGCCGCCTTGCATACTCATACTCGTGTGTTCAGCTCTGAACACTATTTTTCTTAGGGACTGAGATCAGGACTTTGAAATAGCCAATCCAAAGAATCAATTGTCAATCACTATCTTTTTTGTAAGACCTTTTGTACAAAAACTTTAATTTTCTGGCTGATTTCTTATCAAAGTGTTCTACTATTTCCTCATATTTCAGAACTGGCACGGCATACTCAGGATTGCAAGCGTCCTGCTTGTTTTTCTGACACTCTTCAGATTAAACAAGGGAAATTTAGGCCAGACAGTTTAAATTTTACATTAAACCATAGAGAATGTCTCCCAAAAAACTATTTTTCTGGTGTTTTGAGTTCATTTGCAAACATGATTCTGGCTTTTTTTTGTCTGTTGGTACATAGAAACCATCTTCTTCCTTCTTTCCTTTTGTTTGTGTTACGTTGGCTGATTTCCTTGATTTTTTTTCCATGATGTCACACAAGAAAACAGTTTGTTTGAGGTTTGGCTTCAGTTATCGTCTCCATTTATGTGGCATTTCTTGAGTAGAAACAAAATATATTTCAGAGGTAAAGTTACTGTTATCTCATATTGGTTGGCAATGTAAAATCCCTTATTACAGGTGATATTATAAAAAAAATTAAGCAGACATTCAGATCTTGAGCCTTCAAATCTGATAGGAGTACATGTACATACTATTGCTGCTCCTGAACAAGTCGTGACAGATCACATACTTTACCTCTATGTTGATGTCTTATCCTGACCCTGAGCTGAGCCTCAACACAGATCTAATGAGACCCACTTCAGCTAGAGCTGAGCTTCCAGTTTTTGTGGAAGCTCAGAGAAATCATGGCTTCCAAGATTTCAGCTGTTTGCAGATTTCACCTGCTCACGGTCCCTAACTGTCACAGATTCACTGTATGGTGCTTTATTATTGTCAGTGGTTTCAAGGCTGTTTCTTAACGTCAAGACCAAAAACTTGTAAACTTATTTATATACGTTGCTTTTTTTAACCTAAAATCCCCTTAAATTAGAAAATATTTTTATTTATAGGCGCTGCTCATAGCCATTCACTGATTTCCCTTAAACTCTATACTGTGGATGCAAACTTTAGGAATATCAATTTATTGCCGTTTATGGTATTCAAACTGCATACACATTATGTACCCACTACTGAAACTCCTGTCTAGTAAAGAAGAATTAAAGACAGTAAAATTTCATTCTGGTTTGAAGTATGAACACAGCTGGTAGTTTTCATTCTTGTCTTAATCCTGTTTCAAAGGACACACCGTGGCAGCATATAAGCTAAAACTGGTGTCACGGCGTGTCCTTTGAATACGCTGTGGCAGCATGGCGAGGTGAGAATATTGCACCATTTGTACTGCCAAGCTTGATGGTCATATTACCGTAACACAGGACTTGACCACTTATGAATGACCAAAGGGTACTTGAAGCTGCCTCTTCTTTATGGCAAAGTGGCACCATTAATTTTTACAATTTTATTAAGCTTGCTTTGAAGAGATTTAATTAAAAGAGTCGCAGCATTTTGCCTTTTTTTCTTGGCATGATGTCATGAAAACTACTTCAACAGTGGGAGAAAAACTGGTAGCAACAACTTCTATGACCACAAAGAGCTTGAAATGCCTGTAGCTTTGCACTTGTAATCTATAATAGTGACGTTATACAGAAGATTAAAGGTTTCCACCATCAGTAGTTATATTTTAAACAAAGGACTCCTGAGGAAAAACAGTGTGGTTACATCCTAAAATCTTTTAATAGTTTCATGGTCCTTTTTCTTTGTTGTCAAAGAGCTGACCACAGCGGCAAAAAGGGGAAATGTTATGGCTTTTTTTTTTTTGCCAATAGTTGTCCTAACGTTTGGCCTCAAAAAGGGTCTAGGGTGACTCCTACATCATGAGGCTGTTAAGCAAGAGAAATATCACAATAGGATGTCTAACTGTGGGTTGGGATAGGAAAGCAACCGAGGGCACCTCTGTCCCAGTGGCCTTTCACTTCTTCTTCTGCTGGACATAATTTTGCAATATCACATCAGCATACATATATATATATATATATATTTATTTGGGGATAGAGGCCAGGGTGAAACACTAAATTATGTATTAAACAACTGTTGTGAGAACATATCCTCACTGTTGGGGATGCCTCATAAAATCCAGCTCTCAATGTTTTTTGGTCAACTACGGTTAACCAAGAAAATCACCCCAGCTTCACTCTCCAGTTTATTCTGTAGGATCCCAATACAACTAGAAGGGATACAGGGTCTGACCTGGATCTTCTCTGGTATCTCTTTGGATTGGACCATGGACAAAAAAATACCCTAAAGGTTGGGGCCCCATTGGCATCTGGATCAGATGGCTAAGCCACCTCAATGTGGGCGGGCAGCAGCTCTACCTTAAGATCCCCCATGGATAATTGTGGAGATCTCCTAGCCGTATCTTTAAGGTTTAACCAGTATTTTAGATAATGGTATTTGGTATTGTAGGACTTGTTTTTTTTGCAATGAGGGTTAACCAAATAAGATTGATCTTACATTAAAAGCATGACTGAAGGTAACATTTCAACTATCTATCCAGTCAGTCACTCATATTTACACTCAATGGCCACTTTATTAGGTGCACCTTTCTAGTACCGGGTTAGGGTTGCTGCAGATTTGTCGGCTGCACATCCATGAAGTGAATCTCCCGTTCCACCACATCCTAAAGGTGCTCTTTTGGATTGAGATCTGGTGACTATGGAGGCCATTTGAGTACAGTGAACTCACTGTCATGTTAAAGAAACCAGACTATGATGATTCAAGCTTTATGAAATTGCGCGTTATCCTGCTGGAAGTAGCTATTAAAAGATGGGTACACTGTGGTCATAAAGGGATGGATATAGTCAACAACAATACTCAGGTAGGCTGTGCTGTTGAAACGGTGATCAGTTGGTACTAAGTGGCCGAAAGCGACCCAAGAAAATGTCCCCCACACCATTACACCACCAGCAGCCTGAACCGTTGATACAAGGCAGGACGGATCCATTCTTTCACCAAATTCTCAGCATACCATCCGAATGTTGTAGCAGAAATCCAGACTCATCAGACCAGTCAACAATTTTCCAATCTTCTATTGTCCAATTTTGGTTAGCCTTTGTGAAATGTAGCCTCAGGTTCTTGTTCTCAGCAGACAGGGGGGAACCCGGTGTGGTTTTCTGCTGTTGTAGCCCATTTCCCTAAAGGTTCGATTTGTTGTGTCTTCACATATGCTCCTCTGCCTACCTTGGTTGTAACAAGTGGTTATTTGAGTTACTCTTGCCTTTCTATCTGTTTGAAATATTGTGGCCATTTTTCTCTGACATCTGGCATCAACAAGGTATTTTTGCCCACAGAACTACGGGATATTTTCTTTTTGAACCATTCTCTATAAACCCTATAAATCCCAGTAGATCAGCAGTTTCTGAAACACTCAGATCAGCCCGTCTGGCACCAACAACCGTGCCACGTTCAAAGTCACTTAAATCACTTTTCTTCCCAGTTTTGATGCTCGGTTTGAACTGCAGCAGATTGCCTTGACCATATCTACCTGCCTAAATACATTAGGTTGGTGCCATGTGATTGGCTGATTAGAAATCTGCTTTAACTAACAGTTGGACAGGAGTGCCTAATTAAGTGGCCTGTGATCTGAATGCAAGAGAGTGAAAGTTATTATCATGATTTCAGAACAGTGATCTTTAATATGTTCAAATGTGGGGGGAAATGCAGTTAGATGAATCCATTAACTGTTTTGGCAACTTGAAATGTGGACATTTCCTATTTTTGTGAAATTTCAAGCAGCTCCATATGTTTTCTAAGCATGAAAAAAACAAAATTTTCAAACAGTTTATTTTGCATGGCATTAAAAAAAATATTTTACTTTGTGTGGAAGCAAACTGTGGATTGATCTAAAGGTGGCGTTAAGGGAAAATCCACTCATAAATAATTTCAATCTACAGTTTTTAATATGTAGTTGCTACATCTAGATCAACTAAAACTAGTGAATTTTCAAATTTTATAACAGTGTACTTGTACTGAAGGGATACAGTTTCACTTCTTCCCATTTCCTTTTAGAATATGCAAACTAAACCATAAAGTAGTGATTTAATTTGCATGTTAAACTCGGTTGCTTCCGCTGTGTGGCTTTGTGTATGGTTCGGGAATCAGATCAGTATGTGTTTAGTATGCCACTTTAGAAGCATGTCCCAATCAGACGAGAACCTAGCAGGAAAGCTTGCTTGAGGGAAACCTGTGAACACCTTGTGTCCATAGAAAGAGCTGGCAAGAGGTAGAAACTGGCTAGTTTAAATCTATAAGCTACCTTACATACAAAGTTGAGTAAGATCCTTTGAGGTGAAGTGCTTTCAAGGATAAATCCCTCTTATATGATCTGGTTTTTCAAAGTAAAATGATGTGAAGCTCTAACTTCAGACTCAAGTTAAACTGCACCTAAAGGTAAAGTCTGCAGCGGCCGCAGCAGCATAGCAACAAGCCCTCCATTCTTGTGCAATGTGTGGGTGGAGAATGCTCTTCTGCATCCCAGGATATGTGACTTGTAGATCAATTAAATTGCTTTTCCTGTTTGCATTGGGATTGACTACAGATCAAACTGTGTGCTTAAACAGTTTGAGACTTTATCAGCACATCAGGTCTGAGAGTTGCTTCCATATAAAAAAGGCTCCAGCTCCACTCTGTGCGTTTTATTAAACAGCATCTAACATGTCGGATTAAGTAAGCGGAATAAGAGCTTGGTGGGTGTGACTGTGTATGGAATCAAGCATGGATTGAAGAGGCATCAGCGATGGGAGCACGGTCAATGTGCATGATAAAACTCTGGTCACAGAAGTAGTTGTAGATGAAAAAATCTTGCGAAACATTTATTTCCAGCTCCTAGTCTGCAGGAACCACACGGATGGGCGACTATGTCACTCAGACAGTGGTTTAGAAGGACACCCCCAGATTACATCCTATGAATGAAAGCCTGCTGTGCTTCACAATAGAGCTGTGGCTGCACCCTGAAGAGGGGGAAGGGCGCCGGATTCCTTCACTGACCTCCTGTTTGCAGCAGATATTAAACAATAACTGCTTCCTTTTTGTGTGCTTTTGCCAATAACCTCCACTAATCAGGAAGGTGCTATGATTTAGCAGGATAAGATAATGGGTACTAGGTGTTTTTGTCCACAGAGGTGATAAATTATTGGAGACTTGTCATGTAAAGCTATCTGGGAGGGAAAATATGATTATTCGTTTTGAAATATTCCTGAAAGACAAGGATGCCGACTGCACTTTTGCAAGACAGTTAATCTTTGTGACCGTGTGTGCCTCATTTTGAGTCACCTTCGGGGAAAGTGCTGCATCAGCTGTCTCCAAAATCTGCTTCCTGAAGGAAGTCTCACTTTGGTTTAACGCAACAGTAAATATCATTTGAAAAATTGTATACAGTGGCTGTAGGAGTATTCATATCCCTTTTAGTAATTTACATTCCCCTACATTATAACCCAAAACTTTATTTTAAATGGGTTAAACTTAAATGAGATCGACCAGAGTTGTTGAAGGAAACTGGTGTTGGCTTTCCAATAAATTCAATAGTTTATGATTGTATTAAGCACCCTTAGTCGATATTTCATAGAAACCCATTTGTCTGCAGATACAGATACACAACTCTACCAGCTTCACACCAAGATACTTTTTTGGGTTAATTTTTCTTTGTATATTAGCTCACGTCAGGTCAGATTGGATGGAGATTGTCCCTTAACATCAGTTTTCAAGTTTTACAACAATTTAATGTGTAGACTTTGACTAAGCCATTCGAGCACTGGGAAATGTTTTGATCTAAGCTATTCCATTAACGCTTATTCTGTGTTTGCTGTCCTGCTGGATGGTGAATCTCCACCCTAGTCTCAATTGTTTTGCAGCATAAGGATAATTCTGTACCTTGCCCCATAAATCTTTCCATCAACTCTGACTAATTTCCCAGGATAGCAGTATCCCAACACCATGATGCCGCCACTATCTTGTTTCAAGTTGTGCTATACTCTTTCCATCTTCGGATGATAGATCGAACCGAGCTCTGCTGGATGTTTAAACCTAGCGATATTGTTCTGGAACCCAACCCTGCTCTCCACAACGTTCTCCCTGACCTGCCTTTTTTTGTTCTTTGGTTTCCGTGTTGCCTCTTTTTCTTCTTCAATCTTCTCTAACAAACCTCTAATGGACCAGAAAGATTCGAATTAGGGATGAAACTTTTTTTTCTAAAACTGATACGGAAACTTGGATCTGAGTACTTGCCAAGTAATGCCGATACTTCTCTGACAAGAAACAAAATGCAGTGAATTGGAAAGTTTTATTTTCTCCTCTGCTTGCTAGAAAAATTTTGGTGAATTAGATAAAACCTAAAATATTAATAAAAAAAGACCACAAAAACAAAAATGTTCTGTGAAAAATAAACATGTTCTGTGCATTTACTGCAGATTTTCCACATTTTAAGTATTGATTCATGGTATCAGTTAACTTTAACCGATACAAGTACATTAAAAACGGCATTGGACCGATACCTGATATCATTATTGGTATCGGCGCATCCCTAATTTAAACTAAGATTAAATTATGCACACCTTGACTTAGTTTACAAATCATGTGAGATGGTGACATGATTGCTGGTCTGGACCAGGGATATTCTCAAGAGCTTACCATCCTGCAGCTTTTGGATGCACCTCTTCTCCAACACACTTGCATCAAATGAGTGTCTTACCTCTGCAGAGCTGAATGATGCCTGATAAGCGAAATCACACGTGTTGGAGGTGAGAAACAACTTAAAGTTGCAGGACACTGGGCCTCAGAGGATTGGAGTTTGCGTCTCTGGTTTAGAAGGGAAATAAAATTTAAACGTCACCAAAAGCTGCATAAAATCCCCAAAACAGTGAGAGGATTTCATTACATGTCAGAGAACGCACAAAGAAAATGGAGCCAGGGACATAACCCTGTGGGTTGCCATTTCTATAGTAGCTCTAGACTTGGACATCCCTGGGACTGAATGCAAACACTTCAACAGTATGTCCCAACACTATGGCCCAGTAAAATGTAGATAAAAAGTGTTAAGAACCGGGGGCTCCTCAGGAAGTCCATGTGTTCCAATCGTCATGCCAGGTGTGACAAGTTAAGGGATCTAGCGATCTACTGCCGAATATTGTGGTAAACAGGAAGAGAAGCAGACTTTATGATTGTGCTCCTCTTTACATTCCCAGAACAAATATTTTAAGACCTGATTGCAGGTTTTATGCTGTTCGCCTGGTAGAGATTACATTTCAGATTGCTGCTTGCAGCAAATTCGAATCACTGTCCAAAAATTCTTAATAAAAATAAAAAAATCACTTTATACACCAAGCATGCAATTTAATCTCCGATTAATGGTCTGAGATGAGTTTTGTTAGCAATAAATGTAAAGGCGGTCCTTGAAGCTCGTCATCGGGGGGAGGGATAGGAGGATTTGAGAATATTCTTTGTCCTCGCCCAGCAGTTCAAGCAGCACCACTGGAGAAGCAGCTACCTCCTCATATCTGAAGGAGAAAAAAATACAACTTGGAGGGGCTTCAAATCGGACGCAAAGAGCTTAATATCCAGAGATACACCTGAAGACAACTTCCAGGATACCAGAAAACATTTTGAAGGTAAAAGAAAAGAAAGGAAAAAAACACACAAAGGAAGGCGGTCACTGCTTGGCTCTTTATTTAAAAGACAGGAGGAGGGGGAGAAACCGCTTCTGTGACTGAATTTTTATGTTGTTGCTTAAGAATATGTTTGTGCAGCTAATTTATAAAACTATAAAAAACTGGATAACTAAATAGAATTAGGTTAAAGACTCGTTTAAAACCCACTTTGAGTTTAGGCGCAAAAGCTGATGGGAGTTAGCGCTAATTAAAGGCTCGGCCGGAATACCTGAAACTACCGCCGTTCAACTGCGTATTTCTAACAATTTGGGCTCTATTAGATATAGCCTACGCGTACTGGTTTATGGTAGTTAATAAATAATATTCTAGATTAATCTATAGGAATTGTTTAAAATGATTTCTTCGTTACAGGGTTATATTAAACCCCACGTTTTGCTCTAATGCTGAACTAATTGGTGCGTAAAGTGTCTCAGTTGGTCAATAGGACTGATTGATGCCCCGGTTCCCCTTCTGATACTAGGAAGGGTTCCGCCGTGACGTCGCTTGCCACGCGGAGGAATTTCTTTTTTTCTTCTCCCGCATTCCCTACAAATGGGATTAGTTTCCAGCTCACGTTGTGCTGCATCATGACGCGAAATTCTTGGATTTATTGAATCCAAACCTGCGTCTTATCCTGTTAGTTTTCTGCTTCGGTGGCTTATCTGAGAGCGTCCTGGGTTTTAATTTTTCAGTTTCTTTTGGGTTACCCATTCCTTTTGCAGTCTTCTGTTATTTTCTTTAAGCTTTTCCCTCCCCTCCTTTAGGCTAAAGGGGTGGGATATATGAGGATCAACTTTAACCCTTCTCCCAGATGTTGGGGCCACAAAGCGTCTCTGTTCTGCAGTGCAGCGAATACCCTCCCCTGCTTGGAAACCGACTAAAACCTGCCAAAATATATGCCCGCATTAGTGCAGAGGAGTCTGATTCAGAATCATTTAAAGACAGATAAGATGTTCCTGAGAAATTTCAGAGGTATGCAAACATTGCACAATCTGAAACACGGTACAAAAATGCACGACTACGATTTATTTTCTTTTCTTTGCCAGACTTGAAATGTTTTCCTGCTGGCACACACCTGATTCAGATGAAGAAAAACTCCAGCAATTGCCTCCATGTTAAACAATAATAAAAATACTTTGTAATCAAATTATTAATAAAGAGTGAATGTAAATGAGATTTAAGAGTTAAGATTAATAAGAGCAGGGCTAACAAAATGTAACAGCTAGGCCAATTTAGAAATAAAATGTCTCAAGATCAAGGTTAAGAGAGTTCTAGTTCACATCTGCGAAGGTTCCATTACGTCTATTTTGGAACAGGCAGTAGCCCCTGATCTGCTGACGTGTACTGGTTGTGACATATGGATGTACAAAGTTCTGAGATTTATGATGGCAGAACTTTTAACTGGGTTCTGTGCTGAACCAAGATGAAGAAAGTGAAGAATCTACACTAGAATCACAAGAGGAAAAGGTCAAACTTTCTAACAGCTTTGGACCAGCTGGATGAGTCAAAACAAAGTTATAGTAGTTGGTGCTTGAAGAGATTAAAAATAAGCATTTCCAACTTGAGCAAAGTTTCACAATGTCCTTTAATTGAAAATACCAGAAAAAGAAATCTTGTTCACATATGGTTTAAAAGTTAGCCCATCTGATGTCATTGGCAGGTTTTTGATTTTGAGTTAGATGTATGAGGCAGGGTAGCCCAGTGGTCATTAATCTGAGCAGTCGAGCGACGCATAAGAACTCCCCCCCCCCCCTTATTCAGATGGAGAAAAACTTAGCAGGGTTATTTCACACACCTCCTGTAGAACAGTAAGTTTAGACCAGTGGTCTCCAACCCTGGTCTCAATCTATTGTCCTGCAGGTTTTTTAATGCATCCTCCAACAGCTGAATCAAATTAAGTAACTGCATTGCCTCTTCACCATGCCAACTATTCATTTGATTCATCTGTGTTGGAGCAGGGCTGCATCTAAAACCTGTAGGACACTATATCTTGGGACCAGGGTTGGAGACCATTGGAATTAAAAAAAAGAATGTCTAAAACCAGTCCTCAAAGGCCAGTATCCTGCAAGTTTCAGCTGTTTTCTCTGGTTCAGCACACCTCAGTTGAGTGTTATGGGTCATTAAAAGGCCTTTGCAGAACTTTGCCATCCTAAGGAGGTAGCTGGAGGCGAGCCTAATATAAAAGTTTTAGGAAACTAGCCCTTGAGTTGGACTTCCCTGGTTTAGAACAAGGATATATAAAGCTAGTCCTCAAGGGTCAGTGTCCTACAACTTTAAGATGCTTCTTTGCTTCAACACACCTGAATCAAGTAATTAGCTCATCAGGGTTCTGTAGAACTTGACCGCATGCTGAGGAGGTAATTAAGGTGTATTTGACCAGAGACCTCTGTCAAAAAACGAATTCTATTCAGTTTAACAGTAAATAACTTTTAATCATTTGTATGAACGTAAAGTACAACCAGATGGAGCCAAGAACACAACCATGTGGAACACCATTGTTAAGTGTTACAGATAGTGATTTTTAAAGCTGGCTTTGCCCAAAACCTATTTCTTAATGGTGTGGTGAAGGTTGACGGTATTGCGTGTGTGTGTGTAGAAAAGCGAGTCTTTAGTACTGGACTCTAAAACAGGATCTTACCTGACCTTGCACAGTGTGCACATTCACCAGCACAATAGATAATTTTTGTACTGTCCCTTCAGGAGGACTACATCTCCCACAAGTCTTTGTCAAAACAACAAAAGGTAAATTGAAAACACCTTAGCTACAGAGCCACACAAACAAACAGAAGGCAAGCATTTATTATAGAGATTAAGAATTCAGTTTGGCAAGAAGTTGTTGTTCAAGTTTAGTTACACCTAATGTTTGTTGCTACACTGTTGAGTTGGAAAATAGAATGGCAAACATTATTTCCAGGAATCATTGGTAAGAGTCATGGTAAAACCTGAAAAGGACGTCAATCTATTGCAGGGCAACACAGGACAAATGACTATGCATGCATGCACCGGTACCTAACAGTCAGTACATTTACCTGCAGTAGGAGAAAGTCGAATCATTACCTTGGTCCGACTGCAATCATAGTTTAGAAATGCATGTATACTCTTTAGTCCGACTTTAATTGAACTGAACTGGAGTTTTAGAGACCTGACTAAGCTACTCAGATAATATGATTGGGAATCAGAGTTCTCGACTCAGTAACAACACAGTGTAGTAAAGGAAGAATATTGAGGATAAGACAAACAGCCGATCAGTGCATGTTTGGACTGACGAAGAGAAGTTGGATTGTGATTGTACATATCTTGCTTTGATTCTGTCTGCTTCATTACCGCCAGCCTCTGGTTACTTTGATCACTAAGCATGTAGTGTACCTATAATCTGTCTTTTATACATGTCTCACTTTACAGGGAATACAAGATGCCTGACTCTTAGGATGTAGTGAAGTTGTCGATCTTTATTTTTAAAAAAACATCATAGATGCCATTAGCCAATATTGTATCATTTCTTCTGAAAACAGTGTGGTAATATTACACTTAGCCTCTATCCTTCATGGTAACTCTGCTACTCGACATTCACAATCAGAAAAAAAACTAGTAGAACTACTTAAAAATATTTTTACTCAAATGATAAGTAATGTCCAAAAAATACTCAAGTTAAAAAAGTATTTGGTAAAAAGGCTATTTGACTATTGAATAACATCTGATTAAATAATAAAAAAATTGTCATGACATTAAAAACTGTAAAGTTCTTGGCAAATTTGGGTATTTTAAAGAAAAAAAATAAAATGTAAAAATAACATTTAGAAAATATCAAATTATATGCATGATTCAGATTTTTGTAAAAAAAAAATGACATCAGTACTCATGGTAGGTAGTGTATTGATTTGAGAACAAGGTAAAACAAATACTCCCAGTGACAATTCATGGTGTTTACTGTATATTCACTTGACATCAAAATGCAACCAGCTCAAAAGATTAAACAAAATGAAAAAAACAAAACATGTTTGCGTAGAAACAGGTGGTCACCCTTAGTAAACTGTTGGTTTGTGTGTATATCTGGTTTATGTGTCTTTTTATTTGAACGTGTTTTAACAATGCAGTGAATTTACTAAGAGGGTGGAGCATCTAGGTTTACTCGAGTAGTGCAATTTATAAAATACTAAAAAAGTACTATGTAGTAAAACCACTCTCAAAAGTACCCCCCCCCCCAAAAAAAAAAAGTTACACATGTAAATGTAGGGCAATAAAATAAACCAGTGTGCCTATCCTTTATTACTCCTTTTTCTTAGCTGTAAAGGTATGGGAGGCTAATGTGGCTAATAACACAGTAAAAATAATCAGATTCTTATATTTGCATACATTTTTTTTTTTTTTACCCCTTTTATGCTGAAACAGAAATCGTGACCATAAGAGGTAAAAACGAACTCTATTTGTGTACAAACATAATATCTGAAAGAATAGAAGGCAGCACAAAATTAACATGACAAAAATGTGGTTAAAGGGGCAAGAGGCAGGTTTAATAAAGGAAACTCACGAGTGACGCGGCTGGCGCTGTAAGTAACTGCAGTGACTGACATGGGAGCGTGCACAAACTCTTAAACCGTGTTCACACAGGCCAGCGCGTCCAGGCAGGAAATTGGACGAAAGTTGGCGCACCACGTCAGTTTTTCAGCGGGCGAGCGGGGATTCTGTTATTTCTGTACTTTCCCTCCCTCTGCTCCGCTCTTCCATGTCTTTCTCCTTTCTACTCTGATATATGTGCCATAGTTGCCCTAACCAGGTTTGGCTAGCGTTGACTAACATAACGAGAACGTAAAACAGAAAATACGTAACTGCTTACCTGTAACTCCAATATCCTCTGATAGCTACTGCTGGCATCTGGTCCTGTCTCCCCTGCCTGCAGCTCGTCATAGCGTAGCCGATATTTAAACGGGTGCTGATCTGACTTTTTTTATCATATTTTGCTTTTGACTCATGCTGCCGATAAAACTTGCTTCTTCCTAGTGTCACTTTCAGTGTGTTTCCCGGTTGCGTGAATGAACGAGTTGCGACAAGCCTCTTCTTCCTGTTTGAAGCAGCATCGAGTCATGTCACCCCCTTGCACTGTGCGGGAATGTTCCGGTCCGAACAGAAAAACATTTAGCTGAATACAGCCTGTTCAAGAAAATTGAATGAAATGCTGCTGAATAAATCTACATTCACCCTATTTTACTTAAAATGTGTTCTGTATTTGTATGATTTTTTTTTTTAAAGTTTATTTCACATACATAATGATCATTTTATAATCTTTCAGTAACTTTTATTTTGTATCAACAGCAAATTAACAGACTCAAAGAAGCAGTCATTGGGGCTTTTAAGCAATTGAACTAAGATTGCACGACATAATCAAAAGTACATACTTCCATAAAGGATAATAAAGGTATATTAAGAGTAACCTGTCTAAAATTTTTGCCAAACTGGGAAGCGACATTTTTTAAATAAAGGTTAAGTTGTTCCGTACTTATATATTTATCCCTGATTACGATAGTTAACATATTATCATACTGTAATTAATTTTTTATACCTGGAAAAGAATGTGGTGGTATTTGAAAATGGTTCGGCAGTTTTCTGAACATCATATCGAGTTTGAAATGTTGTGACACCCCAGTAGTGAGACGAAGGTTATCAATTTCTTTATGATTTAAGGGCGTTTTCACATGGTACGGGAGTCCGTACTCGGATACCGTATTTGGTCACAATCCACTTATTTCGTACCATGTGAACACAGACTGGACCGTGCCAGGATATGGCCAGAGAGACCTGCCTTGGATGTAGTATCCGAGTCCAGGTACGAGCGGCCACGGATCATGTGAACACAACCCGTACTCTGGCCGTACTCAAGACAATAGACGCGCTCGACACGGAAATGACGACACCGCCGGCCGAAATTACAGAATCACCTCGCGACCATACAAATACCAAAACAACGCGATTCAAGCATCCCACAGCAACACAGCAGATTACAAAACGGCGGGTTTACTACAACACTCGCCCTGTAGATGGCTTCAGGTAGCAGCTGACCAGTAGACGACTTTGTTTACATTCTAGGCTGTGGCTGGTTTTATGGCGTCGGTACTTCTCACTCCCTTGTTTGTTGGAGATCTACAGACTTAGGCTACGTCCACACTAAGCCGATAAGGTTATACGGGGAGTAAGACGCCTAATGTTATCCACTCAACACTAGCATTTACGCCCCGTTTAAGGTCCCATGATTGCGCAATCCCATACAGACCTGTGCAAATACTGGGCATGCACGAAAAGACGAACGGAACACGCGTATAATCTACGTGACGCTAGCGCCTACATAATATATACAAGAAGCTCTACAGCACAGTACATATCTGCTTGTCCCATTAACCGAAGAGAACAATAGCTGCTCAGAAGAAGAGAGTTTTTGGTGTGGACAGACGACGAGATCGATTTATTACTCTTCGCTGTTGTCTTTGTCTGTAGTGTCGTATTGTTATTGACGCCACTACCTTTCATTATCCGGGGAAGCTGTCCACACTAGCTCGTTTAGCCGTTTAATTAAGATTTACACGGCTCTCTTACCCGGCTAATAGTTATCCGGCCACAGACTTTAAAAAACGCCGGGTTAGTGTGGACGATAGGGGGGTGTAGACTAAATAATTATACGTTTAAGGCATTACCCGGCTTAGTGTGGACGTGGTCTTATTTGTATACCGCCACCTGCTGTTTAGTAAAACACTGGATTCCAGTACGTGTCAAATACGTGCCATCTGAACAGAATAAATTTGCATTTTCTCTGGACGTATTCTGGCACAGCCACACATGTGAAAACGGCCCAAGTCTCTGAATATGTAAATGTAAAACTCTTGGGTGGGGTAGTGTCTGTTGTTGGGGTGTATAAACACCAAGCTATTTGAGATTTAACAATCTGTAAGTTTGATGTAGGTGACTGATGGCTACAGTGATGTTTTCTGAAGGAACAGGTGGGACTTGCAGGTGATGACATGTTCAGCTTTGTTTGTGCAGTGGTTCAACAGGTCTGCTGAGGTGTTTTTTTTTTTCCTTTTGTATGCACAAGGACAAAGTTAATTTGGTAAACTTCCTATTGAAATGTCAAGAAGCTCATTATTCATCAGATTAGGTCTATCGTACACCGGTTTCTACTGTATATCAGTAACTTACCTACCAGTTTGTGGAGCTGAACTACATTAACTTAAAATGGACCAGTTCAATTGGATATTAGATGAATCTAATCCAGTTCAATCGGATGAATGTAATTGAACTGGATCACAAAGCTAACATTTATCTGTATAATAATTTTCAGTTAAATTTAGTAGAAAAAGATTTACAACTTTGAGCGAAAGGAAACTGGTGCCTATCTCCAGCTGTCAACGGGCGAGAGGCGTGTTACACCCTGGACAAGTCGCCAGTCCATCACAGGGTCACATAGAGACAGAAGGGACAAACGACCATGCACGCACACACCCACACCTAAGGACAATTTAGAGAGATCAATTAACCTAACAGTCATGTTTTTGGACTGTGGGAGGAAGCATGCACGGGTAGAACATGCAAACTCCATGCAGAAAGGCCCTTGGCCGGGATACGAACCCACAACCTTCTTGCTGCGCCACCGTGCAGCCCCACACCAATTCACAACAAATGTCATCTCAAGGCACTTAACACCAAAAGTAATTTCAATACAATTATACAAACATCGTAATCTGCTGGGATGCCTTACATAGAAAACTTTTAACTTATTGGAATGAGACATTAATATACTGTGATAGAATCTAAAGCAGGTGCACCTCAAACAATCTCACTTCCCAAATACATTGCAGGAGAACAACTTAAACAGTTTAGAATCTCATTTGAAGAACATTTATTGTACAATATGCGTCAAATATTTTTTAGCTGCTGTGTTTCTTCTTTAACGGCTAGTTCCCCTTTTTCGAATGAGGTTCTTTGAAGTTGGTGGTGCAGTGTGTAAGAATTTTACAGTTAATGATCACACAACTGTAATGTCCCAGTCATGTTGGAAGGATCATTACATTTAAAACGTTTTTGAATTTAGTTGGCTGGATGAAGGTTTCCGTCATTAAAAAAATAGCTCCTACGGAGGCGCAGTAATTGCTTATAATATCTGTCCCGCGTCCATACTTTCTGGTTCCAGGGAAAGTCACACGTGAGCCCGCAAAGTTGCTAAGTCTTTAACATAAATATTCCATCCGTCACCGTTTGTAATCTGACAAATAGTTGGGTTTAAAAATATTTCAAACTACTCTTTCTATTGCCATCAACTTGATATCGCAGTGAAATGTATTTATCTACTTATCAACTTACTGCAAAGAACTCCTCTTAGCTCAACATGTAGCCTATGTTCTGACCAATAGTGAACAGAAAATTTGAATAATCTCATGTAGGGGGTTGAGTGACAGAGCGGACTGCCTTGCTTTTCTTCATGGATTGCAGTACTCCAATTTGACCACAAGATATCAGTCTTACATATTTTACCAAGTGTCATACAGCTATCTGTATTTAAAAAAGCAATCTAGTCAGGTCTGCTGTCTTAAAGCTGCTTCTATTAATTGAACATAAACTGAAATTGGTCACATCAGTTGGATAGAATGCCAGCTTTGGCAGATTAGAAGTGTAGAATTTACTAGTTTCTGTCTCGTTTCTGTCGAATTTCGTGCCGTTTTTCTCATTGTAATAACTTCTTTGAGGCTTTTGTAAGGGGATTAAGCAATCGACTGATTGGCCAAAACAGATCCAGTGGATTAACACAAGAAAACATTTAATGAATTGCGTTGTTACTAAAACTGCTTTACAAACATCTGTGCGTGCTTGGGCTAAATTAGTTTGTTTTTTTTATAAGGGAGATCAAGACAAAAAATAAAGTTAAGGTTAGTTAGATGTTGTGAAACCACAGCAGCATATTATTCGTTGTGAGACTATTAAACTCCAACCAACAGCATCTAGATGTGACTCATTTTGTAAACAGCCATTCTTAGAGAACTAAGTAAAACACAGACACTGGAAAATTACCCAACAGATGACTGTCAAGGATGGGAATGTGACTAAGATCTTTACTTTCCTTGACTATAAAATAGAAAACGCCCTGGAAAACAAGTGTTTTACCCTCTGGAACTTGCGTCAATAAAGTTATAAAAAGGACCTATTCACAACATGCCATATCCGTTTAAACATACAAGCATTCCAATCGATCATACCTATTAAGCACATTAGCACTAGTTCCATCATGTGAGACGGATTAAATGTTTTCTAAAGAAAGAGTTGACGGGTGCTACAAGGTTAACTGGTTGGCTGATATGTAGGCCTCTTTTTTTTTTTTTCTGGGATCTTTGCCTGAGCATTTTCTAATCATAGCAACAGTTTTGGCTGTAGTTTAACTCCACCCTGTGGCTGTTTGATGTAATACAAGTGGGGTTGAAATTGATGTTGATGCAGATTTTCACCATAACTATTACCATCGTTTTCTGCTTGCACTAGAGTGATGTAGAAATGTCAAAAATGAAACGAGTCCAAGGCACTTGTCTTAATGAAAAATATTAAACGCCTTTATTTACATGACTGCTCTACAGAAACATGTTGAAATTCACTTCGACGCGTTTCGCCGTCTTGCCTTCTTCAGAAAGTGATTCACAAGAGAGAGGAGTCTAGACACTTAATACTAACAAGTCTGAATAGCTACATGTGTAAAAGATTCAGTAATCAGTCAACATGTTCTGTTCTCTTAGAAAATCTGAAGAGAGCAAATCTATGGTCAGCAGGTGGAGCTAAACCCACAGAGTGTAAGTGTCTTAGGCAATCCCCTTGATGAACATTTACATTAGTTCCTAGAAAGGTCTCCTGTTTATTATTTTTTATTTTTTGATGTAGAAATGTATTTGGTGTTTTAAAACGATCAGACCAGGTTTTTGGTAGACTTCTGAAAAGCTTATTTTCTGCTTTCTCTTCTCTCTGCACAGGATCGATAACTTCCTTCATCTGGCAACAAAATGAGCTGGAGCTTCCTCACTCGCCTGCTGGAGGAGATTTCCAATCACTCGACCTTTGTGGGCAAGATCTGGCTCACCCTCCTCATCGTCTTCCGGATTGTGCTGACTGCGGTTGGCGGCGAGTCCGTCTACTACGATGAACAGAGTAAATTTGTGTGCAACACGCAGCAGCCTGGTTGTGAGAACGTTTGCTACGACGCATTTGCACCTCTTTCGCACATCCGCTTCTGGGTTTTCCAGGTGATCATGATCACCACGCCCACCATTATGTACCTCGGGTTTGCCATGCACAGGATTGCCCGCATGGATGACGACGACTACCAGCCACAGGCCAGGAAGAGGATGCCGATAGTGAGCCGGGGAGCCAACAGGGACTACGAAGAAGCGGAGGATAACGGGGAGGAGGATCCTATGATCCTGGAGGAGATCGAGCCAGAAAAGAAGGAAGTTGGGGTGAAGCCCAAAAACAAGCATGATGGCCGGCGTCGCATCAAGAGAGATGGCCTGATGAAGGTCTACGTCTTTCAGCTGCTGTCGCGTGGCCTCTTCGAGGTCTTATTTCTGTTCGGGCAGTATATCCTGTACGGCTTGGAGGTGGCACCGTCCTATGTGTGCACGCGCTCTCCTTGCCCACACACGGTGGATTGTTTTGTGTCGCGTCCCACTGAGAAAACCATCTTCTTGCTCATCATGTACGCTGTCAGCGCTTTGTGCCTCCTTTTCACCGTACTGGAGATCTTTCATCTTGGCATCAGCGGGATCCGGGACTGCCTTCGCAGGCCACGACGCCGCTCTCCTGCCCCTCGCCACCAAGCCCTGGCAAGCCAGAGATCCTCGATCTCCCGTCAGCCCTCTGCGCCCCCAGGCTACCACACAGCTCTGAAGAAGGACCCTTCTGGGAAGATGGCCTTCAGGGATAACTTGGGAGACTCGGGCCGCGAGTCCTTTGGTGACGAGGCGTCATCGCGGGAGCTGGAGAGGTTGCGCAGACACCTAAAACTAGCTCAGCAGCACCTGGATTTGGCATACCAGAACGAGGAGAACAGCCCGCCTCGCAGCAGCAGCCCAGAGTCCAACGGCACTGCAGTGGAGCAGAACAGACTCAACTTTGCCCAAGAGAAGCAGAGCAGCAGCTGTGACAAAGGTACGCTGATTTATTTCACTCTTTTTCCTAAACCTTGGCTTTCATCAAAGTAAAAATGACCAATACATTTCTTCACAGGTCTGCGTGCCTAAGCTCTAAACGACGAGAACAAAAATGGACTTGCTTGAGGTGTATGAAGAGCCCAAGCCTTCCAGTGTTACATCTAGCTGTGGCATCATCTCCAAGCAGCAGAACTCCACATGGCAGACCCAAAGTGCTTATTACCTGCCATCTCCCTCAGGGCAGCTAACGTTTAGATACTATATGGATATTTTATTATGAAACTTGGAGCTTGTCATTTCTATCCTTTTTATTATTATTATTATTATTATTATTATTGCTTTGGTCGGTGTTTAAATCTCAAGTTTGCCTTTAGACTTGAACTGGATTTTTGTGACGGAAGGGCCAAGCCAGTCGTTTTGTAACTTTTGTATTTAGTGGGTGTGAGTTGGGTGATTGTAGAAGCGAACAAAAGGTTGAACAGGGCGCCTTGAATCAAAGACAGGTACTGGGAGTGGCGATATTATGAAGACTGTACACAAGTTGATCATCACACAATGGCTTCTCTCGAGTGTCTCCTTTTTCTTTTTGTCTTTAAAAGTTTTTTTTGTCCAGAACGGATTACATTTTCCAATCCTGGAACTGGTGGCCCATACTGCGAAGCAAGTTTCAAGACGCTTCAATCCCTCTCTGCCCTTCATTTTCTATTCGATCAAAGTGAAACTTGTGAGAAGGTGATCAACCCGATGTTGGTGTTGTGGCTAAAAGTGTAGATTATCTGGGTCAGGATTGGGTTTTTAGTTTTCCAGATCCGGATTGTCCTTTCTCCCTCTTATCCTCTTCTTTCCAGTGGTTGCACCACAATCCCTTATCATTGCCTCGTTTCTGTTCTTTCTTCCTACAATCGTTCAGTCCTTCCTTTATACCTTTGTCACATCTAGACTATGCCTGTCCTACGGTTTTACAAATTTTTTTGAACGTAGAGATCTGAAAAGCCTGTAAATCAATGATTAAGAAGGCTCTCTGGATATGGTTCTTTCCTTTTAGAATTTGAGTTTTTCTGTATGAAGATCCATTGCATGTCGGTTTCTCAGCCTTTTTTCTCATGTGCTCTCCTCGTTAGTTCCGGGTCATTTCTGTCTTTTTTCTCTATAATCTCCGTCAGTGGGTAGGAATCTTGGAGCAATGAACCTTCTTTGCAATACAGGCCTCTCTTGTAGGTAACTGGAACACTTGAGGTGCCTTTGTCCAAAGGAATAAACAAACCTGGGTAATGCTTGAAAAAAAAAAGACATGTAACTCTTGATATTGCCATGTATTGTTTGAAATGTTTGATACTGTTCTTTATTTTTGTATCATGAGTATTGTTGCTAGGAGTCTTTGTGTTAAAGGAACGACGGTCACTACTGTCTCTGCTCTCTGTGGTAGGATTCCAAGAGTGAACCTGTGCTTTCCGAAAACCCTTCGGTACGGTTAAAAGGCAAAGCTCAGCAGTTTTCTGTTTCCCTGTTGGGTCAATGTGTTGCTTAATTTCTTTGTTACATTTTTTTTTAAGCGACCACAAAATGTTTACTTCCAGTTCAGTTAACTGTTAGTTTAATAATAGAAGAAGCTGTGTGCCATGTTCACCTTCTGCTAAGTGCTGATTTTTCTGGAACTTGACTCTCCAGACCCACGATGATGGTTGCAAACAAAACTGCTACAATGTGAATTTATACTTTGATTGCACCAACTTTTGTATTCAGATTCATAGCCACAGTGCCATTGCTACACCATAAATGTTGTCATCTCAGATATTTTTGACCAACTCTTTTGTACTTTTTATACATTTTGTATTGATCAGTACTTTTTTTTTTTTTTTTTAAATAAACCTTTTCTTTACAATCTGTTTTCTAAATTGTCTCAATGGGGGGTGTGTGTGAGTGTCGGGAGGTGACTGCAGTTTGAAGAAATGTAGTTAGTAGTAACCACTAGGGCCTCTTACAGCTGGGAGATACATCAAGCAGGCTGCACAATTGCCTTGCAGCAATACAGTTCTGGGTTTGAAACCCAACCTAGGGTCTTTCTATATGGAGTTTGCATGTTATCCCTGTGCTTGAGTGGATTATCTCTGGGTACACTGATTTCCTCCTACAGTCCAAAAGCAGAACTATTTTGGTTTAACTAACGGCCCCGCCCCACCAACTCAAGGGAACCAATAGCATTCAACTTCCAGATTTTTTTTAAGCTATAAAAAGATTATTACAAATAGAACTGTTGCACCCAGTGAACTATAACCCCAGTATAGACGATGGAGCTATTTAATGCTTCACAAAAACAATTGTGAAAATTGTAATTTAGACCTCTGTATGAAATGTACCAGCCCTCCTCCTGGACCTGTTTAGGAGACATGACTTAAGACTGTCCAGATCAGTGGCCCGCTTTTCTGAATCTTTTTTTTTTAGATGTTTCCCGATCTAACAAAACTGATTCAAATTATTCTATTGCCTTCCTAGTACACCTCAAATTGCTGCAGAAGCTTGATCACCCATTCATTTAAGCCAGGTGTGCAGCAGGAAAACACCTAAAACAAGCAGGACAGAGAGTCCTGAGGGGCAGAGATGGAGAGCTCTTGTCTAGGTAATGATTAGTAGTCCACTTCAGAAATGACTGAGTCCTATCAATGAGCTGTATAGTTCAGCAACCCTCCAACCCTGATCCTCGAGATGGAACTGAATAATCCTTGAATCCAAAAAGTGGAAATTCAGCTGTAACAGCAGTATGGTGAAGGGTGAAAAACGCATTGGATTCACACAAGTAGAAAAGTATAGAAAAATATTTAAGAATTAATTTGCACATTGAGGACAAAATCACAAAACCAGACTACTGTGCATTTAAAAAAATATAAAGTGGAATGCACAATGTACAACTGAGAAGGATAATAAAAAAACATTTGAGTATTTACAGAATATGCACATGTAATTGTGCCTTAAAAAGTTAACACATTTCCAAGAAGTTAGCAGAATCTAAACAGATGTGCAAATATTAGCAGTAGAAATGTTATTTAAGTGAATTAAATAGTTTAAATTACAGCAGAGGTCTAAACAAATCTACTGTCCTGCAGGTTTAAAATGCGTTCTTATCCAACACAGCTAAATCAAAAGATTATAGCGCTTCTTCGCTGTCATAAAGTTTAACGGAAACATGGTAATGAGCCATTCATTGGATTCAGCTCGAGTACATCTAAAACCTGCAGGACAGTAGATATGGAGGATCAGAGTTGGGGATCATATTTGACTGAAGTGTCATGTCGCTTATTAAAACTTTAAAGAATGTATTTAATCGTCTGAAAACATTGAGAGAATTTACCTGTTTCTCAACCAACTATACAGACAATAAGTGAAACAACGCTTTACCTTTTTATTTACTGCTATTTAAGGATCTGGACTCTAAATACTACTGATAAAACTTTCTTTTAACCTACCAATCCCTGTTTCTCTGAAAAGCTGTTGATTGTTGGAAATCAAAGAACAAATCACCGGTTACCTTTGATTTTTTTTTTAAATCATTGTATTCCTCAACCCTGGAGCTACCGAAATTAAGCCGAAAGCAGCCGAGAATGTTGAATTCACCTCAAATAGAAAAAGTGAGTATATGTCATTCAGTTAAGGCTAATTAATGCATGTTTATTTTCACAAGTAGAAAAAACGATGGCAGGAATTGGGAAACGAAGAATGATTATGAAAAGATATTCAAGGCAGCGCTTTGAGCCGTTTCAGGAGAACGTCTTGTTTGATAGGAAGTGAAGTCGTTCCAGAGATGTCTCAGACAATTGCAGAAGAATTAAAGCATGTTGCTTAGGTGAAAGCAATACAGTCACTAATGACTATTTATTGTTTCGCACAGACATTTTGAGTGATACGCTACTCCAGTTAGCTGCAGAAACAGATAATTAAGCTGACCCGTTAGTTCTCCAGATTTGGAGGAAGTGGCTTGTCACTGGCATGCACAGTTGATCTGCACAAGGATTCTGCTTCTTCCTGTTTATTGACCAATAGTGGACGAGTTAGATCTAGAAGGGCAGCCCTCCTCATTTGCACAATGAGGCAGAAATACATAAGGTAAAGTAAAAAGATGAGACGAGGGAATGTGAAAACAAGGAATACACGTATAAGGAAAAAAGAAAAACAATTTTTTCTTCACAGAAAATGCATGTATAAGGAAGAAAAATAATGTATATATCTCTTTTTACTTTTAATTATGTCAGTTTTGGTCCTCCATACTGCAGAGCTGAATGACTGCTGGAATTTACCCGCTTATTAAGACTGGGTAGAAGCAGGCATGCCTCTACAAGCTGCAGGATAATAGCTTTAGGACATGACCAGGGGTCTCATTTATAAAACATTGCATAGAATCCCTACTAAACGTGTACGTACGACCAAAACAAAAAGTTTGCGTACGCCAAAAAGATTTCTGATTTATAAAACCATGCCTACGCACAGGTGTACGCAATGTCCCCTTTATAAATCACAGTCTTCTTGGAAGTTCGCGCACGTGAATTTGGCTCATATCCCGCCCTGAACACGCCCAAATCTGGCTATAAAAGGTCAATGCAATGAATATTGATACATATGAAGAAGAGGGGAAATATGGCAACAACAAAATAAAAACGAGAAGAGAAACTTTATGGAGATGTTGATTGAAGTGCTAGTGGGTGAAGTGGAGGCTAGAAGAGACATTTTATTTGGTGGACACAGCAGCGGTTTCTCAAATAAAAGGAAGAACTGCGAGTGGCAGCATGAGAGGGAGGGGAATTTCCTCGGACGGGTCCCTTGTAGTAATATGGGTGCAGTCAATTGCGCCGATTATGTTTGGGAAACCGGACAGTGCTGCAAATTTCATCTTAATTTCGGCCTGCTCCCCCACAGTATATGGAAACGTGATGTATTGCCTGATCATTTTAATGATCCCATCCAACACTGCAGGCATTATTGCGCTCAGGGACGGCAGATGATTCAATCTATTAATTGGCACACAGTCCCGGCCCCTTTATCTGAGTTTAAGGTTTTGAGATATATTTTATGTAGCCTATCTATTTTAATATTGAAAAATGTTTTTAGAAGAGCTACAGCTCACTGAAAAGCTACAATATAGATGTCATTGCTGGCTTGGATGTTTATAATAACATGAATCCATGATAATGGTGTGAGGGGAAATGATATGTGTGAGGGGAGTAATATGCAGTCTGGCTGCAGTTCACCACCTCAGCAACTGCGTCATTGATTCTCCCCTGTCTCCAAAATGTCCGTACGCACGGGTCAGAGTTGGCGTACAGGTGCGCACATTTTCCCGTCAAGTCTGTTTTTTAGGCCCCGTTTTGTGCGTACGCAACGTTTATAAATCAAAAACCAGGGCATCCCGCCATAGAGATTCTAAAGGCTACTGTCAAAAGCAGAGGTCTCAAACTCCACCGCTCCAAAACTGAAGTCCTGCAACTTTAAGATGTTCCACACCGGGGTCACCTTAACTGAATATATTTCCTATTTCACTTCTTTTTTTTTTAAACAATGACGACAAAATCTGCAGGCCATCCGTAATTTTGATGGATTAGTATTTACACCACTGACCACTTTCTGAAGATGCACAAAGCTTATCAACTTTAGGCTACGTATGGAATACAGATGACTAAACTGATAATAAAAAATAAATAAAAAGAGTCCAACGAGAGCATCTGAGCATCAACTCTGACCTGGACACCATATCCAATGCATCTTTCTAACTGGGAGCTGACAGCGCATCATGACTGAGAGCCGTATCGCGCCAACCATCGGAACGTGATGCAGGATTTCGTCCCACTGAAGCGTTAGCTTGCGGCTCAAGTAACTGCTCATTAAGAAAGGTTTTCTGACTTCTAAACACTTCTGTTGGAGAAATGTTCCTTTAATTCAAAACTCTGGCAAAAGTGGCACTTAATTCCAGCCTCCAGTGCCGATTCATTCTCCAGAATAACATCTAAATCCCCCTAAGAAGTTGTCGGTCTGAGGCAAAAATCCAAAACCTCATGACAAAAAGCACAGCAGCAATCCTAATTTTTGATTACACACAAGTAGGTGAGCATTTCGGTTCCCCGTGAAGCAGCAGGAGGTTGCGAGACTGTATTCAGGCCACAGCAAGTCAACTGTTAGTATTTTAAGTGGAATTGTTTAATTTCATTGTTTAAATGTAGTTGTGTTCAGTTTTTCTGGTTTGAATATTATTTTAAAATGGAGAAATAACAAATATTGAATATGTTATTTAAAAAATGGATGGATAAAAATAAATTATTAATAAGATTCCCCCCCTCAAGTCTTGAGAATTAGAGGGTACCTACCTCAAAAGTGATTTGAGCATACTGAACTCTGGCGCCCTCTGCTGTAAACCTACCATGATCACACTTACTCTCAACTTTTTTCTTGGAGCTTAAAAATGAGAATTTCATTTTTTAAGGTTACAGAACGGAATTTTAGAGTCATGTAAATATTTCTAATGATTCAGCTTTTGGTGGGTTTAAAATGAGCCGTTGTCACATTAACATGTGTTCTTCTAAGCTTAAACCAGATATCTGTGAAATTCTAAGACTTCGTTGCTTTTTTTTGCATTTTTGCATTCATGAAAGAATTCACAGATGATGATGTATATAAAACTTTTATAAACTCTCTTATGCTCAAGTTGTCAGTAACAGTGGTGAAACAGGGGACAGGTGATGAAGTAACACTGGCTCTTTTTAAGTAACATTTCATGTCTGACTGTCAGGGGTCAGTCAGGGTCATACTCCAGACGGAGATGGGACTCTGTCTGCTGTAAGGTTGTCCTCCCAGAACCAGCAGGGTGTCCGGCAGGTTCTTTAGGATATCACTGTCTCCCTGGTCGAGCAGCAGCAGCTCGTCTGAGCAGCTCCACTGCTTCCTGAAAGCTCTGTTCTCAAACGCCAAACAGTTCTCCGTCAGCTGGGGGTCGTCCTTATTCTCACTATGGGTGTCCATGTCTGAGGAAGGACGACCTTTGATGAATGTTTTCATTTCTATATCCGAGCTGGAAACAGGGAAGCACTTGTTTTTAAAGTGTCTTGGTTTAGCGTACTGCAGCGTCGGCTGGAGGGCCGGGCCGGAGCCGGCGGCGTCGGGCCCGTAGCTGAGACCGAGTCCCGCGCAGCAGTGGTGGATCCTGTCCGGCGCGTCGGAGCCTGGGAGCGACGCCACCTGGCTCCAGCTCTGAGAGGAGAAGCTGTACCTCCACAGGCTGTTGCTCGGAGAGATCTGGCTCTCACCGCCTCCAAAAAGGAGCATGCTGTCCCTGTAGGTCACGGCGGCGTGGCCCATCAGCCGAGGAGGACCCGGCCTTGGGAACACAAGCAGAGGAGCCTCTGTTAGATGGTGGCAAAATAAAAAACAACACATCTATTTGCAAATTAGTAACGTCCTTACACTTTTTAAAGAATATTTAAATTATGCCTTATTACAGTTTCAGTGAGGCAATTCAAGCGGCTTTACATCATTAGGAGATAGAATAAAATACAAGCAGCAATTAAAGCATAAAAAATATTAGAGACACAAAACATGAAATTCCGTCTATTATTGGTGACTTAAATCAATCAAGCAAGCAAGCAAGCTTTATTTATAAAACGCTTTTCATACAATAATTACAACTCAAGGTGCTTTACAGATTAAAATGTACTTACTCAAAGGCAGATCTAAACAAGTGGATGCTTCAGTTTTATTTAAAGGAACTCAGTGTTTCAGCAGCTTTGCAGTGGTTTGAAAGTTTGTTCTAGATAAGAGGAGCATAGAAACTGAAAGCTGCCTCTCCGTGTTTGGTTCTGGTTCTATTAGTGGACAGCAGCAGGGGCTGTAAGTCCAGTAATACGAAACAAGGCTATCCACAAAACCAGACATCTTCGCTGATCAACCAGGAAGTCCAACAACAGCTCAACAAAAAAAATTAACAAATATGTAACTCCCAAATGTCTGTCAGCCAAGTATTACCCATGATGCACCCAGCATGAGGATCAGTGTTGGCGTTTTTATAAAAGTTACTGCCAACTAACACTGCCTGCTGTGGATTCAATGATGTAGCAACATATCAGAATCATGTTTTTAAGTGGGAACATTTAGAAGAACTGGGTAGTACAATGATAGGAGTTAATCGCTAACATTGTTAACAGATCTAAAAACATATTCAACTTTGGCTGCGCCCCAGTAGAGCCCTATGCCTACCAACGCCCCTGAGTGTAACACAAACAGTACAATAGTTGCAAAATGTACCGTATTCCAGCCTTGTCATGGATTTCTTTGTGATTGTCCATAATCCTGTTTTTACTCCGTCTGCTTCACTGCCACCAGCATTTAGGACACATGTGTCAAAGGGTGTTTTCAGATGGGACTCGAGTCCGTATTCGGTTACCGCATTTGCTCAAAATCCACTTATTTCGTACCTTGTGAACACAGCATGGACCGTTCCAGGATACGGTCTGAGAGACTTGCCTTGGAGTTAGTGTCGGAGTCCAGGTACGAGTGGATACGGATCATGTGAACACAAGCCGTACCCTGGCCGTATCTATGACAATAGACACGCTCCAGACGGAAGTGACGACACCGCCGAACGAAGTTACCGAATCGCCACACGACCATAAAGAGATCAAAACAACGCTGTTCAAGCATCCCACAGCAACACACCTGGTTATAAAGCGGCGGGTTTACTACAACACTCACCCTGCAGATGGCTTCAGGTAGCAGTTGACCAGTAGACCAATGTGTTGTCATTCTAGGCCGTCGCTCGTTTTATGACGGTACTTCTCACTACCTCGTTTGTTGCATAGCTACATTATTATTTGTATACTGCCACCTGCTGTTTTGGTGTAGTCCGTCATGTAAAACACTGGACTCCAGTATGGGCTGAGACCCGCACCATGCGAACAGAAAAAATGAGCATTGTTCTTTTGCCGTTTTCTGGCATGGCCACACATGTAAAAACGGCCAAATTCAATAACCTGGCATCAGCCAGATCTATGTGTAGCCCCGTCGCATAAATGTGTATTAAGTCTGAATCGGCCTGGAAGAGAATCAAGAAGCACTGGTGAGGCGTTCGTAAATCCAAGGGGAATATAAACATGGTAAAATTACTGTGTTTTGGGAAGATTAAACCTTATTACAAGCCGCATTTGCCCCGCCCCGAGCACGGATGTACATTGATGGAGGAAGTGGATATAAATAGTGCTGAACGGCTCAGACTGGTTCCAACATTCTCAGGGTGAGTAAGAAAACATCAAATTTGCTAAAAATAAGGTCCTGGTTGAAAAAAATAACAAAACAAAAACAGAATTCCCCTTTAAGAAGTATTGTCGAATGTGGAGAAATATATTTATTAATATTTCAATACTTTGTTAAAGATAGTTGTGTCAATACTTTCTGACACAAGCGACTCTTTAAGGACACTCATGATCTTGATGTGACCCTAAATAGAAATGAGACTGACAGCCCTGATCGAGGCCAACCAGCAGAATGCCAACACAAAAGGGCGAACGTCGCCACCTAGCGTTGCTGAGTCAAACGCACTTCATTCAATAATTAGAAATTCCTGAGTGGCATGTAAACTGGAATAAAGGCCACCATTCTGGTAAAGGTAATAGCTGGATTTCGATAAGCATCAGTGAAACAGAGAACATCCGCTGAACGAGACCAGACTGATAATGGCCTCTTCTCTTTCAGTTAACAGAGGAAGTCCTGAACCAATCAGCCTGTCTGGGTTTTCAGCAACGGGAAGACTTGGTGCTCACTTGAGGCAGGTCCAGGTGTGATTGGTGGAGTTCCACCTCCAGAAGTCCTTCTGCTCCCGCAGACCCTTCAGTCCTCCAAACAGGAACATGCAGCCCTGGTAGGCCACAGCGGAGTGATTGTGCCTGGGTCCAGGAGCTGACGCGCCCCGCCTAGGACCGCTCAGGGGAGACCAAGCAGTGGTATCTGTCCGAGAAAACCCAGATGGAGTTTCACATCAGCTGAACTCTAATACGACTAAAAAAATACGCTAAAAATGCAGGGGTCATAAAATAAAATCATAGAATTAGGCAACAAACGTGTCTGGATCAGAATTTGTTTCAGTCAAATCTGCAGCTGTGACATGAAGTTAATGAGAAAATTTAGAATAAAGCGTATTTCACAGATTTGTTCTGAGTGGTTTGTGTTTTTTTTTATATACCTGCTAATAAAAGCTGGAATAAACTTACTAAGATTGAAACTCCAAAACTCCTGCAGGGGTCCTTTTATGTCCACGAAGCCACCGTAGACGAGCATGGCGGATCCGAGCACCACGGCACTGTGTCCTTTACGGTTGCTCGGCCTTTGGCTCTGTAAACGAAAATACCCATCTGTACATTTAATATTTACCACGGCTACCTTTCACTGTTCTGCTGATTGGAATACGCCCCTTAAAGCTGAATATACATTCTTGTTTTATTCTGGGCATCATCCGAAAAATGACAGAGGTTAGAAAGAAAAGAAAACTGATAAATAAATAAAACGTCAACTTTAATATGAACACACAGTTCACAGCTTATGGTGTTTAAGCTATTTCATTATGGTTCTGACTGTAGATGAGTATGGAGGACTGAACCTGCCAAAACTGAAAATAATTAAATGTGGAACTATATAATAACATTTTTTCTATTTACTTCCACATTTGGAAACCTTGTAGATTTTAAAATACTTCAATTCATGTTAAAAATAATAAATCAACAATTACCAAAAAGCCTTGAAAGTTTTTTTTTCTAATTAAAGGAGAGTAAGTTTAGTTTGAGAGAAACAAATGTGTTTGTAAAGCCAGCTGTGAGAACAAATGGCAAACTTCACTCTGCAAGAAGAGTCCAGTTATGGAATAGCTGCGGTGATTACATAAAAAATTGTCTAACAATTGGTAAATTTAAAGAAAACTTAAAAGAAGATATAAAGCAATGAATTAGTTTAGTTGGGAGCTATGTCTAGATTTTGTTTATAATGAGTTATCATATGATATTTTTAATATACTAGGAAATGTGCTTTATTTTCAGCTGAACTACTGTAGCAGTACTGCACTTAAAGTTAAGTTATAATGGAATAAAGGGTTTTGGACTAGATAAGTGTTCAACTTCCTCCAAAGCCCTTTTAAAACTTTGAAAGTTTTGAATTTTAAATTTTGTTTCTCAGGTTTTCACCTTTTGATGGTTTTAGTCCGAAATAAAAAAAAGAAACATTCACATATATATTCTTTATTTATTTCCAATTTTATTTAACCAGTTATTTAATTTTTTAACAGATTTATTCATTACAACATGTATTCATTTATTTACAAATTTAAATACTTTGGTATTTATTTCCACATTTATTTATTTTTACTTTTGGCAGAAGCAGTCTTCCATAGCCTTAGAGTTATTTTCTTGCCAATTTCTGACAGCTGAGAATCAACCTGTCTTAGTTAAACAGCATGTTCTTGCAATTTTTCCATTTAGAAATGTGATTAAAGGACATGGGCCTCCATGTCGGGTTGTAGTCATACTCCAGGAAAACAGGAAACATGTATTGTGTAGGAGGATACATGGCCCCACCCATTTTAATAAAAATATTTCTCCACATGACTTTCCTCCCACTGGATACATGTGGGTAGATTTTCTTAATGTGGAGATGATGTACTCCAATAAATGGTGAATTCCTTTTAATGCTGTTTAAACATCTGCCATATAACAATATAATAATGTAATAATTCCATATAATAAAATGTGCTAGAGTTTGTTATTTATGGCTTTTGAGAAAAAAAAGAGAGCTGGGAGCGCTCAGATGGTTTCACTGTAGCTGTCTGATTTACCTGAGGGGAGCTGGTCTTTCCCTGGCAGGGAACCCACTTCTTATTTACTGAAAAATAAATACAGGAAATAAAGTGAAACATGTAAGGGAATAGAAACAAGCTGCAGAACTAGTTATAACCCATATTGGTTCATTTAAAAAAGGGGAGTAGAGTCAGTCTGTTCTCAGTTTTCAAAGAGTTACTCCCTACTAACTTATTCATACTGGGTGTGCTACGTGTAGTCGGGTGTTCATACAGCTGTCGCACAGATTAAAAACCATTAAGTCCAATCAATGCATTAAAACCAGCTGTGGTGCATCGATGTTGGTATACAGAGCTCAGTTAACTTGCCACGTCAAATTAATTAAGTTAAAGAAATAACAAACATATTTATTTCATTTATTTATTAATTTAATATGGACATAGCAATTAACATTGGACAAACCAGATGCATTGTTTAAAGTGTTATAGCACATGTGCTAATTTTCAACACCTGTCCATAGGGGGCGTTTAGCTTAGAAAGATAAAACACATTATGAAACAAGGTTACAATAAAACACATTTATTAAACATGATAAGGCACATTTAGTGGTAATAGAAAATGACTGAAGCACATAATTTGCCTCCACTGATAAAGTTAACACGATTTGGATACGTACATGAGACTTAATTTAATATAACATCAAACTATATAAAAACTGAGTGTTCTTACATATTGTAGAAAAACCCAAGTGAATAAATACTCTTCAACAAAAGCAGGAGAAGGTGAGAGTGGCTTGTTTACAATCCTTTCTCTATACATGCAGTTGTTATCGGGTAAACCACCGATATTTAGTTATCTGGCTAGAGTAAATTTATGGAGACAATCCGCAAACAAAACCACACCCGCTGTGAACGGCAGTACATCCAACAGCGGTACGGAAATCCGACCGCACGCATCCCATACCCAATGTGAATGAGACGTTAGGCCTGGTTCACACTGCAGGATTTGTAGGCTTATTCTAACCCGACTCTCCCCTTCTGACATGGCCAAATTATCATCTTGGCTTTTAAGATAATCCTAACAGATTTTCCTGCCATGTGTGGCACAAACTCTTAACCCCGATTAGTTGATTTTACTAGCGAATCGCGAGGAAACCCGTTGCCTTATACAACTTTACTTTTTACACAAGCTAAAACTAAATATGTTGAGCATAACTAATGCAGAATGTTAACTTTTTACGCAAGCTAAATTAAAAGTTTGTTGAGTTACTCATCTTTAATTTTAAATTGAACAAAAAGCATTACTGACGGGATTCATACAGTTACCCAAATGCAAAACGTCTGAATGTGAGAGCAACAGCTGTCGAAAGTTGTTCAGTTGATATATAGAACATGTAATGTCCAATAGTTATCAGACGGTGAGAAGATTAACATCAGCAATGATGTTCCAACATAAAACAAGGGCCTAAAAGCTTGTTCATCACACTATCACAGTGGTATTATTCCATTTAAATGACCTCTTCACTCACGGTGCCAAACGTGACACCACAAATAAAGGTCACATTTGAAACACTGAACTAAGCAATAACAACCAACACACACATCACAATAAAATTGCAGCAAATGCCCCAAATAGAACAAAATAACCCAAAACATGGATACCCACAATGCACCTCGCACACTGCAGGTCACACAGCAGCCCCTCCCCTCTCTTATAAAACTAAACACACCAAGTTATCTCTACTAAACCTGATTAGTAGAATTGATCTAAGTAGTACAATCAACTAATGTTTAGTAATGACAGCAGGTTTTTACAAAACTTAACAGTATAAGCAGTGATCACTCAAAAGTTTGACTAGAAACTAAACCTGGGTTTACAGTGAACCTTGGAAGTGCCTATTATTATTTCCAAGTGTTGGCTTGCTTCACCGCAGTCCATAAATTGATAAAAACAGAGATCGGTCAGAGGTAAGTGTGTAACGATGATTCCCTGTGAAAAATAACAAATTCCCCTTCATACTCTTGTAACAAAATTTAAAATCCTTCCATGTGAACCAACCCTAAAAGGAAATCACAGTGTTGTATATGACGAATGTGTTGCAATAAGGAATGTTTTCGGTTGTTTCATGGCCTGAACCGACATGTACAAACAGCTGCCGGGGTTCGCCTGAGAGAAACTCACCGGTATCAAACACCCAGAGGGGGCATCTGGGCTGAGCGTAGGCAGAATCCCACATGCCTCCGAACACATAGAGGAAACCCTGCAGAGGCCCAAACACCCAGCGGCATCACGTTAGCAGCGACAGAAGCACTGAACCTTCCAACTGCTTTATATTGTCATGTTTTCAAGGTTGTACCTCATGAGCCACCATAGAATGTTGCTCCAGCTCCTCTGGCGCAGCTTCTCCGGTGCAGTCCAGTCTGGTCCATTCATCCAACACTGAAACACACACGAGTTTGACCACATGAGGATGCAACTGCATGTTTTTTTCCCCATTTTCTTGCTCAGTTTCTCCCTAATATCTTTGTTGTACAGCTATTCTGTCAACTAGAGGCAATTAGGTTTAAAATCAACTATTTAATCAATGTTAGTTAGTTGA
The DNA here is from genome assembly GCA_028564705.1 of Apricaphanius iberus. NCBI lineage: Eukaryota > Metazoa > Chordata > Actinopteri > Cyprinodontiformes > Aphaniidae > Apricaphanius > Apricaphanius iberus. The sequence continues at coordinate 135,516 of JAPXFQ010002670.1, read as the reverse complement.
AAACGTGTAGTTCGACTATAAATAATTCCACAAACAGCTAATATATTTTTAACACTGATTTCTTTCATTTGGATTATGACACTTTGCAGCTGATCAATCATTCAATCTAATGGATAAACCCACTTAAGCCTAATTTATACTTCTCCATCTATGTCAAAGTGGATCAATGCAACACCATTATCTCTCGAGATGAGGGCTCTCAGTCACCTACAACACGATCGACGGAGTAGAGCCGACTTTTCTAACTATCTGTCTCTGTCAACGGCCATTGGTCAGTCCAACAACAGCGTTTGGGCACAACACGCTTTATATTGAAAGGACAGTTTATCTAATAAGATCTTTTGCTGATTTTGAACACAAAGAGGTGTAGAGAACAACGAAACAAACTGCTGTGTTTGTTTAAATGTGTTTTTAGAGTATTCTGTGAGCTGCACTTCTAGTTAAAGGCGTTAAAGCTCAATCAAAACGTACTTTGTGTCATCCATTACTCCTTGAGGGAGAATGCGTTCCCAAGCTGGAGAAAATAAACTCTGGTTGACCAGAAGTGAGATTGTAATGATAGGCTGACACGCCAACAGAGAACTATGAAAGAAAAACATCTCCATCAATACGTCTGTGCCTGGGTGCAAATTTCCTGACGGAGAAGTATAAACTAGCTTTATACTTGCGGGGTCCAAGAGTGACTGGAACCAGTTTCAGTCAGCCCCAGTCACGTCCTCCTTCTAGTTTTAACCAAAAGCCTGGTTTAGTTTAGTTAAACCAGCGTGTTAAAAAACTGACTTTGAACACTTTGAACCTGCGGTCAGGAAACTCCCTAGATCTAGACCTCGATATGGAGAAGTTCCAAAATAACAGTTGGAGACACTGGAAACAACAAAATAATCAACACAGAGCACTAAGAAGAACATACTGGCTCACTGACACACAGGACATAAGCAACTTTTTGAAACAGAATGTCTATAACTATGTAGAATGAGATGTTCAGCTGTCACTACCTGACAGAAACCATAATGGTGCATTCAGACCGCAGCTTTGTCAGCGTCAATCAACGCTCATAAAGCGAATAGTTTGACGCATATACACAGAAGATACATTTTTAATATGAAGCTTGCAAAGCTCGCAGGTGGGCCGTTCTCTGCTGGATGTCTTAACACTAGCAGATCGTGGTTGTCTAGGCAGCATCGACGTGGGGCAACGTCCCTACAGTGAGACGCTCTGATTGGTTGCCGTGCAAGAGCGTTAAGACCGTCAAAAGTTCAACTAGCTGAACTTCTGCGTTGCTAGCGTTATGAGCTCTGAAGCTTGAAACGCAGGAGAAGCTTGAAAAGTTGACGGAGCAAACGCTCACAAAGCGCCACAGAGACCGTGACGCTCCTCCAACGGCCTCAACCATAGACTTAACATGTAATCTTGAAATTGCTGACGCCGACAAAGCCTGCGGTCTGAATGCACCATAACCGTATGGAGGACTGATCCTGCCAAAACTGCAAATGAATAAATACATTTGGAAATAAAATAAATAAATGTGGAAATAAAAAATTTCTTGCGGCTCTCTCCCTTCTCCTGTGTCTAATCCTACAGCCCTCTGTCTGGAGCATCTATCAGCATTTTTCTCCTAAGCCCAAACCAAACAAGCTTAAAGATGGAAATATTCAGATGGTCTCTGAATGCAATAGATCAAATCTACTCAACTTTATGTAGCACCAGAAAAGGGCATCTGGCTTGTTAGAGGATATCTGGATCTTTGGATTTATGGTGATTTGGTTCTTGCTGAACGGAATGGGCAATTACTGGATCTACTGGAAATTGGAGCAAAAAAATAAAAAAATTAATTAAAGCCATACATGGTCTAAATTGGAGGCAGTTCTGGAAGGCTAAAGGAGCAGTCTGAAGTGCTGAGTCGTGCTGCTGGAACTCAGAGCTACACGTTGGTTGAACTGGGATGCAGGCTGGAGGCCGTAAAAGGGGATCTGGCTGGTGTTGCAGGACTCATTTGGGATATATCATCGGACTTGGAGAAACTATCAGTGTATCTTGGTCCAAATTGAAATTAAATGGATGTGGAACTTTAACTTTGTTGGATTGGAATCATAACGGGACTGACTTAAAGACTTAAAGGGTAGAGAGAAATTGCTCATACTGCTAACCATAACAATTAGTATTGTGTCTCTCATGAGGACCTTCAACCGGTCCATAATCAAATGCCTGTGTGAGAAATGTAAACACAGTCTCCTCCTTTCGTCCCTCACCCTCTCCCTACATTTACTGACGCAAACAATCACGTGTTACAGACGCACACACCACCTGTTTGCACCGTACCTCGCTGCTCCCACACCACTCCCTCCCAATTCAGGAAACAGCTGATAGCACGCATTGGCTGCGCCTCAACTGTGGAATGAGGATCCCATTCCCTGCCTCTCCCTCATTATCTGTTATTGTGCTTAAATGTTTAAGTTGTGGTAAGTTTTTTTATTTTCATTGCTTGTCTTTTGATTTCTTGAATAAGAAATGAAGATACAGATGAGTGCTTTTTTCTCCCACCCTAACCTTGTGTATTCCTTTCATACAGCGTGCATGGGAGCGCTGCTCCTTTGGCGCAAGCCCGTCAGTGATCTGGATCCGTTTGTACGTTTTTTTTGTCTGTTATTATCTTGGACAGGTTGCTCTGTAAACTTAACAAATTTCCCCTCGTGGGATAAATAAAGGATTATTCTATTCTATTCTAAATAAATCAATAAAACATATAGGGTAATAAAAAAACAACAACACATAAATACATCTGGGCATAAATTAATAAAATATGTATTTCCACATGTCTCTATTTATTTATCCTCACATTTATTTATGATTCATATATTTATGAATTAAAACATGTTTAATCCCCAGGTGTATGGAAATGAGATGGGTTTTTCTATCACGGGTCTAAACCATGATTGGTTGTTGGTTGAGCCACTTCCTCCAAAAACTGGAAGATAAAAGGATCGACTTGTCTGTGTGTGCAGTTAGGCATTATCATCTTGTGAGTGACAGTATCTGCTCGAAATTTATTTAGTCATCACTGACCGAATTATTCTAAATTGAGTAATGAAGTTAAACAGGCTAATCCAGTGGGGAGGCCGTTATTAGACACTCTGAATATCAGGGGAGCTGATTGGTTGACACTGATTTCTCTAGCTGACCAATAATGGTTTAGGTAAGTGGTAGAAATTAGTGCTGGGCGATATGGCTTCAAATTCATACTGCGATATAATCGAAAGCATGAGCGGTAACGATATTTCTTGCGTTATGTATATTTTTTTCTTTCTGTTTGTTACGAACATTCTCACTTTCCACATCGCAGCAGGACTTCAAAAAAGTTCTGAATGCCATTTAAAGAAATTTTTTTTTGCGCAAATGCATTTAAAAATATTCAATTCTCTAACCAAAATAATGCAACACAAAAATTCTCACAACATGAATTAAGATGATATAATATTTAAAAAAATAAAAAGGTAAATATTATTCTTAAAATAAAGTTCAAAATTGTCAGATTTTCTTGTTACTTATTAATACTTTTAATATCACAAAAGAAACACTGAACATAAGCATTTATCTTCTTTGCATGCCTGGTACAAAGTATTTAGGCACAGCTTGATGACATCATCAAAATGCATAACCACGATATCGTCAAAATTAGATAAATGTATATAATTTCTACCTTGTACCTTTTATATTACCCGCTACTTGCCCAACTTATTACCATAGACTTAAGGGATTTTTTTTTTGAAAAGTAAAAAATAAATAAATAAAAATAAAATGCATGATTGAAAAAAAAAATATATATAAAATTGTAATACATAAACAAAATTTTCCCCAACATATATGTATTAATTTTGAATTTTATTTCTTCATATTCCTTCCACATTTATCTATTTTTTTTTCCATTTATTTCCACATTTATTTCCATATTTATTCATTTCTAATTTATTTATTTTGTTCCACATTCATTTACGTATTTAAAATGATATCTACTAATCTATTTATTTATATATTATTTACACATTTCTTTATTTATGTATGTATTTATGAATGTATTAACTTATTTTCATTTTTTGGCAGGACCAGTCTTGCATTTTACTGTAACAGTAACCAGGTAAAAACTTGATGTTCTGGTTCTGCTTGTGTACTGGAATCAGTGGGCCATCGAGGGTCTTTACCAACGCTGTACTTCCAGAAGTCTCCCAGGCAGCTGTTGTCTCTCCCTCCAAGGACGTAGACGTTCCCATTGTTGCTGCAGCAGGCGTGTTTGTAGCGGTCCTGCGGACATGGGCTGCTCTGGGGGAGCGGCGTCCACAGACAGGGATTACTCTGCCCCGTCGCTGGCATGTTTCAGCCCAGCTGGGACATCTCCTGGAAAAAATGCAGGAACAACACACGTCCAAGCTGGGTTTAGATAGTGGTGTAACGGCACATTAAAATCGGTTCGGTACATGTGTGGTTTTCACTTCAGAGCAGAGCGTGTTATGGATCTTATTGCTGTTCAAAGAGGATTCGGTTCATCTTTCTTTTTCTACTGTAGATGCCTGAAAACCATTAATCTTGAGTTTAGAGATTAGTGGGAGTCTTTTCGAAAAATAAAAATTGGGAGGAGCATAATGATAGCACTTGTCAGGGGAATGCCTTCAAGGAAACTACCACTGGGATGATGACACATCCAACACAGGGCATTAAAGGAGAGGTTAGCTGGGCAGCAGTGGTTGTTATGGTTGCAGCTCGCATGGTGGTTCACCTGAGAGGTTCTGACTCAGAATAGCTGACTACTGTTACAGGATGAGCCAGACTCCAGGGACGGCAACAGCCAGCAGGTCGCTCTGCTACAGTCCCAGATTCTTCAGCAAGCGGCACTTTACTCTGATACCAAGCTGATCTTCTACACCTCACATTCATATGAAAAAATAAATAAATCACAGTATATGACCTGAATTGAAACTATAATCGGCGATGTTGCAAAACCTGAAACCCAAGATGGGATATAAAAACCCCCAATAAAAACTGACCCAGAAATCTACCAGAATGGAAGCAAAATTTGTTTTGTGAGCATTTTTCTCCGTCGGTTGAATTTAAAAAATTCGGAGACAATACGCTCCGACACCTGAGCTGCTCTAACCATTAAAAATGAACACCATGGATGTGCAACATGATCCAGGTGGAATGAAACGTTACGTTTTGACGCGCTGCATCCGAAAGCAATACCAGAGGCAAGATTATTCTGCTAAAACTGATGTGCTATTTTTAATCCTATGAGGTGAGTAACAATTTTTTTAACTCCCTTTCTTAGAAAATTTCAAACATGAATAAAATGTTTTAAACATAAATCCACCTAAATAAAATGTGCTGAGTACAAAAAAACCAAAAATATAGATGCAATTCATTTTTAAAGCATTTAAACTAGGGATGCACTGATACTGATACTGATATCGAGCTGATACCTTTCTAATGTACTGGGCAAAGTTAATCGATACCATGAACCATTACTGAATTATTGCATGCAATTGCTTTGAAATGTGGAAACTCTGCAATAACTTCACAGTAAATTTTTCTTTTTCACTTGAAATTTTAGTTTTGTGCTTATTTTTATTGATAGAAAACAAATCCTGCCTTCCAATTCATTGCATTTTTTTTGTGTGGTAGAGGTATCAGCATTGGTATTCGGTACCGGCAAGTACTCCGATCCAAGTATCTGTTTGAAAAAAAGTGATATTGTTGCATCCCTATGTTTAAAAAAAAGTTTTTAAAAAACCTTTTGGTTCTTTGACACAGGTAGTAGATTTTAATTCAGTAGAAAATGAAGGAATTTCAAGTCTGTTTCACAGAATATGTCCCAACGTTTGATCAGATTTTTATTCAAATAAAATTTAAAAAAGTGTATTGACGTAAGCCATAAGTATTGGCCTACAGGGGAAATCTGTGAAAAAGCTGCCAGAGTCCAAAAGAATCCTCCAAATTATTTTTAAGCTAATTTGAACTCATTCCTAAACGTTAACAGATCATATTAACAACACTCAAGTTATTACTGAGAGAAGAAGATTCAAACTCAGCTGCTTTTGTTTCATTGCTTAAAAATGAAATCGAAGAAAACACAAAAGTTCCTCCAGAAAGAAAAACCACCTTTTTAACTGCAAGCATCCTGTATTAACAGCTGTTTTTGAGGGTCATGTTCTTAAAAGAAACTGGAATTTGGCTAAATTGGTATCGACGGGGGACAGCCAATTTATCATTATTGTTACCAAAAAATAAATGTTGCTGCCTTTGTTATTTTGTGAAGGCTGTAAGGCGGATCAAGTTTGTCAGGTTTAACTCAAATTATAGGATCAAAGCCGACACAGGGAAGAAAGACGGTTCCGTCCCATGGTGGACATGCCATTTTTTTATCCAAGAGCCCTGCCAAGTGTCCATATATGCAGACCAACCGGCACAAACTTAGCATTGTTTCGGGTGAGTCATTCAGCTGTCAAATTGTTTATTATCCACCAATATGTGATAATCAGTAAGTTTCAGAGCAGTATTTTATTTATTTATTAAATATGTTTCACAGTCATTTTAGTGGTCTTTTCAATAAATACCACAAAATATTTTGCTAAAATATTACATTGCCCCGTCCCTAATAATGAAAAGATTTAGAAAATCTGTGACCAGATATCGGCCGCAAACCCTCAGATTGGTGCATTTCTATTATAAATCCCGTTTATATTTCTGCACTGATTTGGGTGAAAAAAACAAGACGAGGATGTTACTAAGATGTTGTTTGTGTATATTCAGGATTTTTCACTTCCCTTAGATTTCCATCACATTACTATAATGCTTACAGCAAACACAACTGAAGAGTTTTAACATGGATACATTTGTTCTGACTCAGAGATGTTTCGTCACATTTTGAAGATAAAGACATTTTACTAAGGTTAAAATGTGTTTTAGCGAACAAAAAACACACTGGATTTTGACTCCAACAAAGCCAATGACCGTAATAATACCATAATAACATTTATGGAATTATGGTAATACACTACCATGATACTAATTTTTAAAAAACCCGGTTAGGTTATGCTGTCGTAGCTCGGTGACAGTTTTGTTAAGTGAACGGTCCTTTAAAGCGCCGATGAGGCAGGACAGCTGCTTTGTTTGGAAAACGGACCCTTGATTCACAACCCCCCCCCCCCCCCCACTAAAATTCGTGTTATCAGACTGAACACAGAAACGAAATACCCAAGCTCAATAAATACTTTCATTTCTGTTCATTTAAGAAACTGCATAGAGGAGGAAATGGATTTTGTTTTTGCTGTGGAGGGAATCGATCCTTTGCGACCGTTAGTCACATTTTTACGCAAATAAAACTTTTTAAACATCGTATTTTCTCACACAACAGTTTGAATCCTCACGTACAAAAACTATAGGTAGACAGAGCGATAAAGAAAACATGTTTTTTTAAATCTTACGTCAACTTTTCACTGCCTCTTCTTCTCGTCTTCGTTTCTCAGTTCTGAATCGGAACAACTGCTGCATTCAACGACTGCTCGGAAACTTTACACCTCGAAATACGGATACATTTATTTTTAGAATTTAGCTATCGACAAACAGTTTTTAAATGGGAAGGGATTTAGTAAAATCAACAATCCAAAGGCTATGTGTATTTTCTGTTAACCATTTCCAACCAGCTTTTTTCAGTCTTTAAGAATTTATGTAGGCCTAAATATGATAGGCTAGTTCTGTATCCTCTTAAAGTAGCCTACTCATGTAACAATGTAATAGTCTATTATATGGCAGTTAGGTATTTAGCACCTGTCACGCAACCCTTAAAATAGCGTCAGGATAAAATAGGAGTCAGCCTTCTGATGTAAAAGTCCACATTTTACAGCGGCAGTGAAGGCCGCTGCAGTGGGAGGGGCGTTTATGGAACAGAACCAGGTATGTAGAATGTCTCCTCCACAAACTGCTTGAAACATGCTTGAAAAACTGAGGCGGGGACGTCACACTCTGTGAACATTGATCCCCATTAGGATTTATGTGATGGTTTTACATCTGTAAAGAAGTATGTTCACGGATGAGTTACGAGATTTGCTCTGGAAATGTTTAACAATGTCTTGTGTTTGAACACAAATAAAGCTATGGAAACAGGTATTTGGCATATGACTAATTGCAACATACATGCAATAAACTGCATGCGGATGTATTTATGAGAAGAAATATTTAAAAATGAATATTTGACCATCTGCAGTGCTTATTTGTAGGCCTAAACGGTCTCCTATCAGCTAGGAATTATCATAGTTGGTGGCGGTAATAACATAAACAGCTTTGCAAATGTATTCACACTTCTTAAATTGTTTCACATTGTGCTTCAAGAGACAGAAATTCCTGCACATTCTTGCATCTTTGAGCATCAGTCTTCAAGTCTTGCCACTGATTTTTAATGTGATTTATCTCTAAACCTTAACTATGCCATTCTGAGAGCTAAATATAAATATGCTAAACCATTCAATTGTACCAGTGGCTGTATGTTTGACATTACTGCCAAAGTGTAAAGTCTTTTAAACCTTCTGATTGTTGTTCTTCCAGGAATGTCCTGTATTTAGTTGAATCCATCTTCCCATCAGTTTACAGTTCCCCGCTAAGGAAATGCTTCACCACAGCATAATGTTGTCACCATCAAATTTCACCAGAGTGATGGCGTGTCAGGGTTTAGGCCCAGTCAACATGGGACGTTTTTTTTTTCTTCTCAAAACGGCTGTCAGTTTCAAAACCACCTCCACATAGGATTTTTCCAAAAAGGCATTCAAACACACATTAACAATATTTTTACTGCCCAAGACATATAAGTGGTGCAAAGCATAGAGTATGGGACATGCACGTGTGCCTCCTCACGAGATTAGCTGTAAACACAACAAGAAAACAAGAATGGTGAACAGCAAAGTGTGAGTGGAGTCAGTTTTTTGTGGAGTGGCAACAATATCATGTTTCTTCTCCATGTGACAGATTTTAAAACTAAAAAAACAAAAACTGATCCGCCATTGTTGATGTTATGTAAATCATGCGTCTGCGGTTCGGCTAATAAATCAGCGTCTTTGAAAAAAGGCGAATTTTGCTGTCCACATGAAAACATGAACGTGCGAGGGCAAAATTTTCAAAATTTTCTGTTGCCTGTTTAAAAAAATGAAAACCCCCTTAAACAAAGTTTCAAAGGAGGCAGAGCAAAAAAGTTAAAAACACGTTTTTGTTTGAAAAAAATAAAAAAATAAAATCAGGGGTCTTAGTGATAATTTCCCCCACACATATAATATTGTCAGCAAAAAGCCTAATTTTGGCTTAATCCACCAAAAGCAGTTTTTACTGCTATTAGGGTATCGGGGCTGATACCGTTCTAATGTGCTTGTATCGATTAGATAACCGAAACAATGAACCAATACTTAAGATGTGGAAATTCTGCAATAATTTCACACAAAATGTTTATTTTTCACTTGAAATCTTAATTTTCTGATAATTTTTATTATTATTTTTTCTTATTCACCATCCTTCGTCCTAAAAAGTAAAGAGGAAAATAAAACCTGTATTCCCATTTATTTAATTTGTTTTGTGTGGTAGGATTCTGATGAATATTAAAAGAAGAGATCACATTTCCCCTGTTTTAGCTTCTCTTCACTGGCTCCCAGTAAAATCTAGAATAGAATTCAAGATCCTCCTTCTGACATATAAAGCCCTTAATAATCTAGCTCCATCATACATAAGAGACCTGATTGTTCCATATGTTCCTAACAGAGACCTTCGCTCTCAGACTGCAGGTTTACTGGTAGTTCCTAGGATTTCTAAAAGTAGAATGGGTGGCAGATCTTTCAGCTATCAGGCTCCCCTCCTATGGAACCGGCTCCCAGGGTTGGTTCGTGAAGCAGACAATTTGTCTATCTTTAAAACTAGGCTAAAAACTTTCCTCTTTGACAAAGCTTACAGTTAGAGATATGTTTATAGGTAGTTAGAGTCAGGTCAGACAGGTAGATAGGAAGAGACAGGTTAATGTTAGTAGTCTATCTGTCAAAAGTTAGGAAGAGATAGGAAGAGGTAGAGTAGCTAGGTAGAGATAGATTAATGTAAGCCAGGTAAAGATCCGAGCCGGTCGCGGGCTTACCGCCGCGGAAGAAATGTGCCCCACAGGGGCCAGCCAGCGCCGGAGAGAGGTCCCTCAAGGGGATCCTCCCGCACAGTGCGGCCGCCCATTACCTGCCGGGTTGAATCCCCCGGGCAGACTGTGCGGACCCCACCCGTTTATCTCTTAAACGTTTCTCGCCCTCTTCAACTCTGTCCTCTCAGTTCTGTCTATTTTTCCTTAAGATAGTTGTCGACTATCGGTCTCGTGCCGGTATTTAGCCTTAGATGGAGTTTACCACCCACTTTGGGCTGCATTCTCAAACAACCCGACTCCGAGAAGACCCCGGCATGACGGGGGCCGTTACCGGCCCTACACCGTCCACGGGTCAGGAGGACTCAGACAGAGTGTTGGTAGCCAGGTCTCCTAGTAGCTAGGAGACAGGTTAATGTTAGTAGCTATGCTGCTTTAGGCTAGGCTGTTGGAGGACATTATTAGGGTCTGTTCCTACTTTCTCTCCTACTTCTCCCCAACTGCATGATGTGCTGTCAATTCAAGCACTAACCTGTTTTCTATTATAGTAGGTGCTCCGGATTAGCCCTGGTTGACGACCCTGACTAAGATGGCATTGCAGTGACGGAAAATTCTCCACGTCCTGCAACAAACTTGTGCATCAGTTCTATTGCTCTTTCTGTGTCTCTGTTATGTATTCTCCAAGCCACAGACGGTCGCGGCAGATAACCGCTTGTGCTGAGCCTGGTTCTGCCGGAGGTTTCTTCCTGTTAAAAGGGAGTTTTTTCCTTCCCACTGTCGCTGCATGCTTGCTCAGTATGAGGGATTGCTGAGAATTCCACGACGCAATCTTCTGTGGTTCTGTAATTTCTACACTAAACATTGTATTGTAATAACTCTTTTTGTAAAGTGCCTTGAGATGACATCTGTTGTGAAATGGCGCTATATAAATAAACTGAATTGAATTGGTAGAAGTATCAGTATTGGCATTGTGTACCAGCAAGTATTTACGTCCAAGTCTGGATATCGTATCGGTTTGAAAAAAAGTTGCATCCCTAAATAGTTGCAAAATTTTAATGTGACTTCTTAAGGCTTTCTTTCACCACTGGCTCTGTCTGCTTGTGTATTTCCTCAATAAAGGGTAGATTTATGGAGAACGTGACCAATAGTTGTCCTGAGAACATCCTACCACCGTAGCTGTAGATCTCTGCAGCTCTCCCAGAGTGACTTTACACCCTAAAAACTAATTGAGGGGACCTTTAGTCCTAACTTAAATATACGAGTTTTTGTTCAACTAAAATTTCATAGTTTCAAAGTTCATAAATACTTAGACTTTTTACTTTTGTTACTTTATTGAGCTCTGGTGGCACACAAATTATGCCTTTTGATTCAATATATTATCACGACTTGTCTGGATTTAATAATAAAAAAAAAACTTAATTTAAAGTTATATTGATGTAAAATACAACTTGATGATGCATAAACAGCCAACAGTTTTCCTCTTCTGCTCAAAAGTGGACCAGTCCAGAAAAATGTTCAAGGCTCATCCAGTGTTGTGGGATTGGTAAGTAATTTTATGATTAATGACCATAGACCATATATATTAATAGCAATAGAAGCCACTGTGGCCACAAAACCTTTTAAAAAAAAGAAAGAAACAAAAGAACAGTTGGGGCACGGTTGTAAGCCGCAAAGACTTATGGGTAATGTGTTTGTGTTAATTGTAGAAGTTCTCCATTGTACTTTATAGTTTGTGTTCCAGGTGTATCCATTCCTTAGTTATGCTTTGAGTTATGTTGTTGTCAGTGTTTGGTTATTGTCCACGCACCATCATACAGAAGGCGGTGCAACGGAGATAAGTTTCTGCCTTGTGTAGTATATCACTGCAGAGAGTGCAAGTGATTAATTTTCTGCAGTGTTCCAATTCATGTTGGTGTTACACTATAAGTTGTCTTTGTGCTGAAATACCAATATTTCACAAAATAAATGTTTGAATGGATTTTGCTCCACCCCTACTCTATGTCGACTATCTCTCAGTTACAAGATGGCAATACTTTTGCTCCAAAAGTGGTTTAATAAAAAGCTACTTAATCATTTTTAAAACATCATTCTGGATCAAGTTAAGTACAGTACTTGCTTTCATATTGAAAATGACCAAGTTTATGTTACACAGAAGTGTGTTTTATTGTCACCAAAAAAATACTTCACCATACTTAAAACATTACTTTGAATTAACGTAAATCGGCCAGCAGTTGGCTTAACTTAAAAATTCCAGTGGAAAACGTAAACATAGTTTTGTTGTTGCTCCAATGTTTTATGTTTTACAGTGTAGGCATCTTAGTCAGTTCAGCTGGACAGTCTTTCTAGCGGATTTAACATCAACCAATATGTAAAAGCTGTACATTTAGAAATTCACTACCTGCATTCTGAGAACTATTCAGTTGAGGACCAAAAAAAAGAAGAAGAATATAACGTTTTTAACATAATCCCCAGGGGAACAAGTCTTAGTACTCCTAAGACGACGCTTCGAAATAAGTATAACTGAAACAATTTAGTGCGTAAAAGCCAGGTGTTTTCTATAATTAAGGCATTTGAAAATCTGAATTTAGAGAAAAACGGGAAGATGGCGGCTGACTCATGCTGAAGGGGAACTGAAAAGGAACTTCTAAGAATTCACAATCAGCAAGAGGGAAACGAATTAAGCTTGGGATAGACATTTTTCAGTTGACTTAATAATTTCCACCATTGACAGGCCTACTTTTTTGTCCCAGGATGTCCTTTTTTTTGGAAAGAAATGAGCTGATCTTGGATACTAGAAAATTGTCCCACTCTAACCTGACATGTGACCTTACAGTGTTTTCCTATTTCTAAGCAGCCTTTTAGGTTAATAGTCTGAGAAAAAAGTGTTTTTGCAGATATCTAAACTCTTCTAGATGAAAACCGTTTTTTTTTCTGGTCTTAAACATTGTCACATTTCTGCTGAGTCTCTTAACAGCTTCAATTGGCCTTTTTGAAGAGTGATTTCTTGAATCCATTCATGACACATCTGCCTACTTGAATCCCATTCAATGTCTTTCCAATTCTGAAGAGTGAAGAGAAAATATTTGATCTTTCTTATCTATATCCCAGTAAAACAGATGGATATTGATTAAAGGTTTCTGGACCACCTAATCTACTTTAAAAAGAATGGATTTGAACAATTCATTTTTAATATTCATTTTTAGTTTTTTGATTGAACAACACATTTCGATAAAAAAAGACAAAAAGTAAAGATTCATTGCATTTGTTGAACTACTTGGGATTGTATGAAAACATTGTCGTACCTCCACAAATGTTTTTAAATAATTCAGCATTCTCAATATTTGCCTATAAGGGAAAATATCTTTTTACATTTTATCTAAAGAACTTTATTGAGATGACAATACTTACATTCATCAAAACAGAACCATTTCAACAAAAACAGGTATTTTGTTGCAACAAATACACCACTTCTCTGAGTGAACAGCTTATAAATTACATTTTATACAAACATCTCTATTTCTACACATTGGTTTATGTTTAATAAGACATTTGTTGCAGGAAGGTTTATGTACTGTGTAAGTTTTATGAATAATAATTAATATTGTACAAATATTGCTTTATAAAAAAAACTGCGCTCAACTTAATTTGTCGAAAACGAAGTAGAGGATGAGACATTCTGAAGAGAGAAACACCCTATGGAAGGTTGGATCAGTGTCAGCAGCAGAACAGACAGTGGAGACAGTACCTGCAGTTTGGTTTCCTGCAAGCCTCAATTTGACTCTCTATTTGCAGCATGATGAAAATTATATGAAGCAATTTGCATAAAGTTTTCAGTAAGCTGCAACCCAAGTTCAACTATAATAATTCTGAATTAATTAAGAACCTGAAATAAAGCTTGTTAAAAACTCTGTTTCAAACCCTTTCCCCCCACTAATTCAATCATTCTGTAGCCCTGCTAAGTTATAATATGTCAAAGTAAATCATGTTTAAAAACTCCACATATTTACTTACTAAAATATGAAGAAATAAAGTGAAGCTGATGAAAAAAGTTAGTTTACGTTGCTTTTAAATATGACTAACACAAATAGATTTAAATTAAGTAAGAATTCATGCACAAAAAGGTCCCGGAATAAACTTTGGTCAGACAGGGGTGCCTCCTTCATGTGACTGCCGAACATACAGCATAAAAGCTTTCCAGACTCTGTCCCACTGTGGCATGGTTTGCATTACACATTTTGGCTTGTAGAGGGTGCTGTTTGTTCACAGTTCAAATCTGCTGCTGCATTCAGGAGATCTAAAGAGTCATGTGAAGCATTTTTGGAATCTCACAGCTTTATGTTTGAGTAGGTGCCTTTCAGCTCGCCAGAGTCGAAAGCGATGTTTTCCACAGCGTATCCCTTCCCTTTCATTTCATCGCCTACTTCTCTGTCGTCATTGTCTTGGCCTTCGCCATTTCCACAAATCCTTTTGTACAAGTGGTAGGCTGCGGAGGGAAGCGATGATAAACATAACTAATCTGAAAAACATCTGCAGGGTTAAAAATCTTTACTGCTTGCTGATTTCCCTGTGAAACTCTTACCAACCAAACCACAGATTGCTGCAACAAGCTGGAAGATGCTGTATATGAGAGGGAAGGCAAACATGAGCTCGAGTTCCTCAGCGTTGAAGGACAGCTGGACAATGGTGCTGCAAAGCTGGGCGTTTTGAAAACCTGTTTCTAGTGCAATTGTTCGACATCTGTAGAGAGGAAAAAAAATAAAAAGCAACCTCATAACAACATAAGAGCTGTCATTTTGGTGGTTTTATTGTTAAAGGGCCTATATCATGCAAAATCACGTTTTTGGAGTTTTCAGTCATCTGGTAATTCAATTTTCTCATAAACTTTTACTTTCTCTGTGAACACGCCTGCTCGACTGCATGGATTACAGGACTTAATTCTACATTCCTAAGAACAGCAGCTGGATCAAAGATGCCCGATGGACACAGAAGTAAGTAGCTACATGCTAATGCTTTGGTGTTTTAGTCATTTAACAAGCTGCTTATGTGATCTTATAACAGCATCGTGTGGTTAATAAGGGATCCTTAGCATCTCAGAATGTTCAGTAAACATGTGCAAACAACACCCACGGCTTTTTTATATACTGAGCTGGAAAGACAGGAGGCGGGTTTATACAAACAAGCCGTTTCACTTCGTGGTCCAACATTAACTGCAGGATACAGGTTAAATTTCAGGACAAATTAAAACTATACAACACCAACGGTAACATTTTATCATATATATGTCTATCCCAGAAGTGGAAAGCTGTAAAATAGCATGATATAGTCCCTTTAAGTTGGGTTAAGCACAAGTAGTTCCCTTTCTCACCCACCTGTACCAGGGTTGACCCACAAACCAGGCCAAAAGGAAACCTAGGCCGTACCCAATGAAGGGATACATGGATCCGATTATCCATAAGGATGGAGAAATAACCCAGGAGGATTGGTAGAGGACACCTCCAATCACAGCGATAACGACAATGAGAATAAAGCCGGTGATGGAACCCACCTGAGGAAAAAACCAAAAACAATCCCATACTCTTTCAAGCAATTTTCATTGATTATCTCAGGTAAAATCTACAACCTTCCTACCTTGAGGATCTTTTTCGCCACACGAGGCCATTTGCTTTTCACAAAAATCCCGATTGTAATGGGTATAAGAAGGGATGCAAGTGTGATTCCTGAACAAACGGATAAAATGTCAAATAATAACCCTAAGGAATTCATAAAAATTTAAAAAAGCAAATGCAAATAAACAAGACAAGGCAGGAATGGTTTCAAAATCTTTCAACAATGACACTTTCTGTACAAGCATGAAGACAACAAATCCGTTTGCTCACCGATGGTGTCAAAAGGAATTTTTATGCTGTCACTGGACGTCCAGACGCTGGTGTAAATGAATAGACAGAGCGGCATCATGCCCAAGGCCAAGATGGAGGAGCAGGCAGTCATAGTGATGCTGTGGAGATGGAAAGAGCACATTTCAACTCATATTACCAGACCCATTGAGAGGATTTGAGAATGTTGAGCCACACAAAATTGGTCAATCGAGAAGCAAAAGATTTAGATTTCTCTCATCCTGGCATTGAATATTAATGCCTCAAGAACGAAATGAGTACATATCAGAGGCTTGAGCAGTTTTGCTCAAAATCAAGGGGTTTTGGGTCAGGAAAATAGAAGTAAGGGTCTGACCCCAACCGACCAATGCGTACAGTCAAACTGTTACTGATAAGGGATTTATGGGTGTGGCCCTGGACCAGCCACACTGCTGTCCTGACCTGTCCCCCATTGGAGAGATTTGGAAAACGTAGACATCAGAAATTTGACAAACAACCCTTCAATCAATCAAACTTTAAAAAGCACTTTTCGTAAAAAAAAAATGCAACTCAAAGTGCTTTACAGATTAAAAATGACCCTACATTAAAACAAACACTTGTTAAAATCGATTTGATGTAAACGCATGTAAATGAGTTATCTAAAATTTTTCAGAACCCCAAACAGTGACCTGTTGGCCCAAGAGAGAATGGGGCGGACTTTGGCAATGTTCTTTAGATGATAAAAACGTATTTGTTAATATTTTTAACGTGAAGGTTAAAAGTAAAGTCAGAGTCAATAAACACACCTAGGTTCTTTACTTGTAAATATGGGTTATGATTGCATATTTTGGTAAAAGTTTCTCTATCTGAGCTGCAGGACCGTTGAGTAAAACTTCCGTTTTTCAGTTGAACTGGAGAAAGTCCCTTGTACGTTTAGACAACCTGTGGTTAAAGGGCCAATTGTGTCAGAAATCAGATTTTTCAGGTTTTATTGCCATATTTGTGAACAGTTCATACCATTAGGAAATTGCTCCCGTACTTTGTGAAAACAAAGCAGGCAATGAATGATGCAAAATCAAACAGGTGCAACACGGTTTATGTTGATGTAGATTCTCAGTCATCCAGGACATGATCTTGAGAGTTAAATAAAGGGAAATGGACTTTTCTTGTTGTCACGTCTCTCATCCAAGATGCTTCTTTAGTTCTGAAAAGACTGGATTGGGAGTGTTGGATATATAATTCTAAAAGTCAGGGGCCCTTAAGGCTCACTAAAGAGGCTATTGTTTATCCAAATGAGGCTATCACGGTTGTGTAACCTCTAAGCAATGTTTGTAAGGTAATTATTGTTAACAGTAGGGTCATTTTACTGTTAACAACACATACCTTACCAACATTTCTTAGAGCTTACACAACCGTGAAGTCCAGTTGCCTTCATTTACCTCTCAAGACAACACAGGGCCATGTCAGTGAGACAGAGCAGGTGGTGGGAACAGCACCACTCTTTATTTCCAAAAGGAAATGAAGCCCATTATACCCACAAAAACAGGAAATTGGATTACATTTCAATAAACCGGCTCTAAATTGAAGTCAGACAATTAAGAATATTTAGTGAGGTTTTGCACACAACTCAATAATCTACCTTCCAACCAGCCTAACCATCTTACCTCAGATCCATGTCTCCATCCATCCAGTAGCAGACGATGTTTGAGCTGGTTCCTCCTGGACAGCAACCCATGATGACGATGACGATGGCCTGCACGGGAAGCACCCCAAAAGCTAAAGACAACGCAAAGGCCGTAAAGGGCATGATGCCGAATTGGCAGAGAATGCCTACGAAAATGCCCCAGGGTCTCTTGATGTGGCCCCACAGCTTAAAGGCGTCCACGGTGCAGCCCATGGCAAACATGACCAGGGCAAGCATCACCGTGAGCACCGTGCTCAAAACAATGCCCAGGATCTCGTTGAAGTTGTCGGGAGGAACAAGGCAGTCTTTACCCGAACAGACTGTGGCAAAGGAATCGCAGGTGGACGTCGCCATAGCTGACTGCTTCGTCGAGAACAACATGATGGAACGGGAAGATTCCCCTCTTAGATTCCACAGGATGAGTGTCCCTGCGTCCCAATCCAGAGGATGATGGTAGAGTGGGAGGAAGTGTCCTGCTCTCTGCTCTTTATGCCCACATGGCTGCAGTGGAAAAAGGTTGGGAGGGATGATCAAATAAGAAAAAATTAACCGATACTTTTATGTATAGTTTTATGGGGTCAGTGTTCAGGGGATGGGGCATATAAAAACGAAAATCAACTAAAACATGGAATGTGATTGCTCTGACTGCAAGTTTTTATTGCCTTAAACTTTATTGGGCAGTTTTCTTTAGCAGCCGCAGCATCATCATCCTCCACCGCCAGCAATGGGAAAAGATGCTTGCACACTTTAATTACGTGAAATAACATATCTTTTCATATTTCTGTAACGTCACTGCCTCTTGCTTTATTTTATTTGTTTTTATTATATATTTTGTAGTGGGTGTGGAGAGCAATTAAGTTATTTTCTTACGTAGGAATTATTCACATTAAGTTTTACAAGAACTGGTAAGAAAAAGGTTTAAAGTTAATAAAAAATAAAGAAGGGAATCAGCTGGATGTATTTTTGAATTTTCTAATTTATAAAGTGAAAAGCCATAGCCTATTCAGTTGAAGAAATGTTAACTCTTGATTAATGAATGAATAAATGTTAACACTTGACTAAGTAAAGGGACCAATAGAAAATTTTCATCAGAAAAACAGGTTATTTTTAAATAAAAATGATCACTCTGAGTTTCATAACTATGCTGCCCTACATTATGCATCCCTACATTAGCCCAACAAGGAAAATAGAGAAGAAAAAAAAAAAAGTAAGTCAGATAAAGCCAGTCCCTTCTACATCACAGGTAAGTAATAATGGTGTTGCCTACCTTGGCTTGCGATTGCCCATGAGAAGACTTATTTTGCAGCCTGGAGAGAGCAGAGCATGTCTAAGGTAGTCGAAGGTAGACACTGAAGCTAACTATTAGCAACTCAACAGCATGGTAGAAGAGCGTCGGACTTGGTTTATTTGTGGACAAAGCACATCAGCATTGCAGTTTTTATTCATTTTAATTAATTAAAGAGGAGATGAGGAATAAACTGTTGGAATTTGTCTTGGAACTGTGGGATAATTAAGTGTCATATTAATTGTTAAGCGTCATTATATTTAAACTATTATCTTGCCATTACATGTGTGAAGAAATTATATAATCTTTAGGGCGCTACATATTTTATCTTGTGCTTAGTGTGACTTAGTTCTGCAGGTTTGAGTATTCATGAGAAAAGGTGTTTGTGTAACAATTGTACCTGTGAGGAGACTGTCAGGGGACCTTGAGACAGAGCACAACACATTGCATCTGGGTCTTCCCTGACCTTATAATGAAAAACAAGAAGAAGCTAACTTGTGTGACAGAGGAGGAACTGGCTTGGTCCAGTTTGTGAGATGGGATTAACCTGTTTTATTTGTGGAAAAAGACAGCACCTCAGGCTCTTCAGGCACATCGTTGCAGGCTGATCAGCTTAGAGTCTCCAGATATATCTGCCCATTTAATTGCTCATGTAATCTCTGGTTTCTAAATAAACCTTTCAACTTTTATTAGATGTTTTTGTTCTTCACAGTCAAAAAACTTGGGGGAATCTAGGATTCCAACAATTTTGGGGCTTGAGAAGACGGAAGTTTTTCTAATTGGGTAGCAAGTTTCAGCAACTTGACATGTTGATCTCCCTGGCTGGCCGATTTGATCTAAGGTAAGCAGAAACCTCCTAACTCAATTCTACATATTGGTCTTACTAAATTAAGTTACAGAAATGGTTTGCTGATTCATAAATGTACCTGAGCAATTCATAAAATTTAATAAGTTGTTGGTTTTCTAGAAAAATCATGGTCTTAGTCTGGCAACCTCCCTAGTCGTAGAAGTCGGACTGTCACGGTCACCGTGTTTTGAATATTTAATTACGCCCTTTACATAAACTGGCCTGGAGCAGGTTATATTCAGACATTAAGTTGCTATGGTTACTAACATACCTTGAAAGATACTTTAGTTTATGGAACCAAAAGTTGAGGTTATCCACAAACTTACCCTTAAAGTCATTCGGTTATGTCACATAACCTGCTTTCTGGAACGGACCCCAGGTCTGTTGTTTAAAAGGTCAGACGAAAGACTCTGCAGAACCCTTCCAGAAGGAGGAAGCTGACCTTCGGATGTTTACCTACCAGCGCCATGGAAACGGTGGAGCTTTCTTCCTGGTGACATAGCTACAACGTTTTTACTCCTATCTGCGCAGCTAGAACAGATGACAAACAAATTGGTGTGTTCCTCACCGTTCGGGGAGAAGCCTTTTCCCATGGTTGACTCGTAACATCTTAGAGCAACCTGTTTTCCAGGGTTGCCTCCCCATGTTGTGGAACTACCCTTCCTATGGTAAAATGGATCTTTTACTAACAAGATTTTAGTCATGATGAATTGCTCCCTTCAGACGGGGATTTTTCCTGCTGCCTTTAAAGTGGCGGTAGTGAGGCCCCTGCTGAAGAACAGTAATTTAGATTTTAATGATTTTAACAACTTTTAACCCGTATCGAATTTACCATTTTTAATCAAAGTCTTGGAAAAGCTTGTGTTAATTCAACTCAATGATTTTATTAACGGTCTTTATGTCCAAGAGAAATTTCAGTCTGGTTTCAGGGTGACCCACACTGCACTGAGATGGCCTTTTTAAAGATTTTAAATTATTTCAGATTAAACTATGATGCACAGAGGGTGAAAGCGTTGGTTCTACTGGATCTGAGCACTGCCTTTGAGACAGTGGACAACACTATCCTTTTAAGTTGTTTAAAACAGATAGGCCTGTCTGGTGTTGTTCATAAATGTTTCTCATCGTATCTGACAGACAGGACTTTTATGGTAAGTATGTTATTTATTAATATCTGTAATATCTGCTCTGCATGTTTTATTTGATTAATTTTATCAGTTTAACAAGTGATAAAACATTTAAAAAAATATTATTGTTATAATTTTATCAGCGTTTTACTTTTTAATCTTTTTGATTAATCAGACACAGGAGGGTTTTTAGGAACATCTTTAAAATGTGTATTAAATAGGAGTAATTTTTTCTTTTATTTTATCTTCACTGAGTTTCTATCTTACAGATTATACTAACTCAACTCAAATAGGACAATAACTATAACAATAATAATAATAATAATAAATAATAATAATATAAATTGTATAAACTAAATACAAGACAAAAATCATGAACCATGTTATTTATTACTGTAACTCAACAAAAACAAGGGTCCGTAAACATAAAGTATAATCAAAACCTGGCTAATCTGATAAATTGCATATAGAAAATGAATTGAATATATTGCTTCTCAAATGACAAAATGAAATTTATAGTCATGTGAGGTGTGAATAATGTAAGCTAACAGTTTCAGAATACCCCACAAGTGCTTTTTAAACAGTCGATTTGAACACATAATTCAACATAATTCAGCATATACAACAAAAAAAGCCTATTTTCCATTGAAAATGCCAATGTTTTTGTGGCATTGTGTTGAATTCAACAGGGCCTACTCTATTAACTTAAATTCATTTTATGACATCTACCAAAATGAAAATAGTCAATCTAACAAAATTAAGATATTTTGATGAGACTTGAACACTGTAATAAAATCCATGTGCTTAAACCTGCAGACAATTACTCATTTTTAAGTGAGACAAATGTCATAGAATTAAGTCACTGCAACTTTTCCAAGAAATAAGTTATTTTAACTTACTTGACTTATTAAGATACACTTTTAGCTTTTACAGTATAGCTGGAAGAATGAGTAAAAGTGCAAAGCCTGCAGATAGTGCTATGGGTGGATGGATGGTGGAACATACAGCCCCACCAGCAGGACAACCACCATACCCACCTGTTTTAATTTCACCACCGCCATTGGTGGTCCCATACCCTTCATATTACACTCCAGCAATCAATAAGGGAATTCATAGGGGAACTTTGATCTAGAGAGGCTCATATGTGTGGAGCTAGAGGAAAGGTGGAATGAAAGAGGGAGGAGCCTGTCACCTTTGTAGTGAGAGTGGTTAATTGGGCCCAGAAGTGTCACATGAACAGAGGTAGAGGTGTGTTCAGAGAGGGGGAGGATACATGGCACCATGCTGCACCACCGCCACCTGGTGGCCAGTTTCAACTGACCAAATGGAATCAGGACATTGGTCCCAATATAAACATTGACACATCCTGAGATTCTGACAGTAGGGGAGGGGCAGACCCTTTGCTCTCATTACAAGTTGCACATCAAATTTTGTCCTTCCTGGTGGCTACAAGACACACTTACTGTGCCGTGTACCCCAGCAGGAACTGAACTATCATCAGATTGTGTAAATGTTGCTGGATTCTAAGTAGGGTTGCCAACAGGACTCTTAGAATACGGAATCGTCCCGTATTTGACTATTAAATTTGCCATCCCCTTTTGAACTAATAAGGGACGCTTTTTGTTCCGTATTTTCATAAATGTCTATCATGTGTGTCCGTCATAGGCTTCATACTGCTTTATTCTAACTATGTAGCCTATATAAACATAAAAATCACCCTACATTCAGCAAAACTGTTCTAACGGCAGGATCAAACGGGACCGCAAATTGTTTGCTTGCGGCTTGCAAGTGATGCGTGCTCAGGATTGATCAGGTGGACACACACACACTGGCGCTTCCATGCAGCACCTTTAAAAATGTCCCAAAAACGCTTACAGAGATATAGGTGGGTGGGAAGAGGCCCATCCTTGGCTGGAAAATATCAGTATAGATGAACACAAGGCAAACTGTAAACAATGCAGCCAGTGTTCTCAGTGGTGCACTGAGAACACTGGCTGCAAAGCACACCAGGCACTCAAGAACGCAGAAAACACACGTCTGTGAGGCTTATGCGACATTTAGGCTAAAATATTCAGAATAGGTTACATGTACTGTGCTTTTTCAAAGATGTCTCGTCCATGTGCAGTTTTTATTTTTGTTGGATTAATTGTAGAGGATTTTGTTGTACAATCAATATAAATCAATCAATATAAATTACAACTTTAAGAACAAATCATAGTAACTGATTCATTGTTATGCTGATAAATAGATTAAAATGAAACATGTTTGGATAGGCTTCTGGCTGTTGAAATTTTATATTTTAGAGAAATAGCCAATAAATTAAAATAAATTAATAATGAATGGTAAGTTTAACTAAGAGATTTAATAAATTAAATATCTTAGTGTGGTTTGATTGTTGTTCAGACAAGCCATGAAAGCCAATTCAATTAACTATTTGTCATCCCACTCCTAAATTTGTATTTAAGTGAGCTGATAGTTGTGTAAAGGTGTTTAGTGTTCATCTGCAATATCCCCATACAGTCACTTTAGAAAGAAAATATGGAAAACACATTGTTGGAAGCTCAACAACCAGACCTGTTGTTCTCAGCATCGTCATTGTGTTAGATCACACTGTATTTTATTAAATCACGGCAAGGTAATTTTATTGTATAGCACACTTCAACACAAGGCAATTCAAGGTGCTTTACATGATTAAAATTAGAACACAGAAAAGAGAGCATAAATCACTTTGAAGATTAGCCTAACTTATAGAAATGATGCATTAATGTGTTTATTGTGAATAAAGCATATCAAACTTAACATATGACCATTCTGGATGATCCCCTCACTAAAACAACCACACCTCCCCATGAGTCAGATGTACGGCTCGGCCCGTGGTAAAGAACGCCCTGTGTCCCTTATTCTAATTTATGAAAGTTGGCAACCCTAATGCTAAGGGGTTAAACAAAGACTGCCATTGAATCAACCACATCAGGCTGTTGTTCACTCTTTTGGTGTTTCCCCTGTAGGACCTATAAATCTGATGGGGCGAGATTTGCTGATTAAACTGGGAGCTCCTATACTGTATGGATGTAACAAACTAACAGTCACTGTTTCAGATGGAACAGTG
The DNA here is from genome assembly GCA_028564705.1 of Apricaphanius iberus. Taxonomy (NCBI): domain Eukaryota; kingdom Metazoa; phylum Chordata; class Actinopteri; order Cyprinodontiformes; family Aphaniidae; genus Apricaphanius; species Apricaphanius iberus. The sequence continues at coordinate 111,474 of JAPXFQ010002670.1, read as the reverse complement.
CATGCATGTTCATTTCCTCTCACTGTCAGTGCCTCTTACAGTCATCACTTCACTGACATCTACTGGGGCATCCTGGAGTCTGAGAAAGTTGAATGCCCTGGGGTCCATGCCCTTTACCTGAGCGGTAACCCTGGAAATCACTCCATCCAGATATTAGGCCCTCCTGATCATCCTCGTGTCACTCTTTTCTTTTTTTGAACAATGTTTATCCAAATAGAATTTGTCATCTCAATATACAGTTACATTGAAAGGAAGTAACGACAAACAGAACTGATTGCAGAAATGATGAGTTATTATGATACTTTTCAATCAGAACTTGAGTGTAAGAGTGGGACATCACATCTGGTTGTATTTATGTGAGAAAAGAAGGGGTTTCCTCTGCCACCATGCTAACACCTCTTCAGTTACTGTGGTATAAAATGTCTGACGACCCCATGTTTCCTTAGCAGTGCATCCAAACAATCAAGCAAACGGCCTTGGGTCCAATGGAAGGCTTTGGCCTTAACAGATTGGGTCCCCACACAATTTTTTCCCATACACACCTAACTACTCCAACCATGTCTTCCGAGCTAAGGTGAATGACAAAGGCACAAGAAATTTGAAACCAAAAATAGATTGGAATCAATCTCTAGAACAAGCTTTTATTGAGCTAGAAACGTCTCTGTCACAAGCTGAAGGTCTAGTCACACCTTATTTCACAAAACGTTTTGGTCTGGATGTTGCTGAAACAGATCGGGTGGTAAATGGGGTTCTGTTTCCCAAAAAAGGAGGAGAACCACACCAATGTGAACACGAAGTCACCTTGGAAGAAATCCACTATTTCAAATACTAATCTGCATTATTGCTCCAACAGGAGAAAAAGATAATCTAGCTTCCAACAGGAAGGGGAGGAGTTTTGCTGGAACAAAAGTCTCCCTTTGTGATTCCCTCTTCCTCTTTGTCTGTGAGTTGGAAATGGCTCAAATTAGAGAGAAACTGCCACATCCAGAATCCTTCCTTCTTTCCTTCCTCTGCCCTCAAAGCCTGCCGAAAGCTTTCTAAGTTACAGACGCTGCCCTGAGAGAGAGCAGCGGGATCCGAACCAGCTGGAAGCCATATTCACCCAACACAGCCGAGCCGATGTGGATGAGATGCTAAACTTGAGAGCTGAAAAAAGGTACTATTTCAGAGAAAGAAGGTTGGAGCGGATTGCTGTTTAGCCAAGCCGGAGACGACAAATCCCAGTTAAAGGCTGCTATCTGTGCCCAATCAGCCATGGAAAAGAGAGCTTCCTTCTTAGCTACCGCAGCCATTGTTAGCCTGCCGGCTAACATTGTCTGAGCTTTCCCTCATCACCCACAGAGAAACCCTGGAGAATTTTAATCATGCAATAAGGTCTGTCTGGGAAGTGGCAAGATAAGTTTGGGAGAAATAAGATTTCAGGATTGTTTCACCTTCGTAGCAGTGGATTTGCAGATCGTTTTAAACTTCTACCAGGATTAATACCAACTCTCCGTGAACCAGCAAATATCCCTGTACAAGTAAGCATATTTCCTCAATAAGTCCTTCAGCGGTCAGTAGACTTTGTGGCTTTGTTTGAGTTTTTTCGCTTTTCAATTAGCTTCATAGCTAACATCAGAATTAGCTTCACAGCTAATACCCCAGTTTTTTATGTAGCATTGGTGCTAGTATGCTTTTATTTGGGGGAAAAACGATTATATATTATAGTTCAAACTTTCGAAATATCGTTAGAGACAGACTCATTGACCACAGGAGCGCATAGCCTAGGCCACGCCCTCCGAAACCCGGTCGTTCTGTGCTAATGCATATTTCTTTGCATATTTATCCATTTACTGTGTCCTTTATCCTTGGTAGTTTGTTCATTCGCTTTTTAATTAGCAGTGTGTGTTGCTAGCTTTGTTGATTGAAATGTTTGCATTAAAATTTTATTCTTTTATAAATGAAATCTTGTAATTTGGAAAGTCGTTGTTTTCCATTATTCCACATACATATGTAGTACTTTGGTGTTCAATGAAAATCTAGAGCTCACACCTTCACCTTTGTTTAATTACCTCAGCCTTAATCATACAGGTTAACATAAACAATAACTGAGTTAGTTCCTGAATATCAGGTGGTTCCCTATTCTTAATAATTTTACATAGAATAATTAACCTTATTAATGATTACCATAAGCACTTATTCATACATATTAATAACCAAATTATTGCACCCTTGTGTCCCCCCTAACATTTTTTTTTCTGGGCATTCTCACATTGCTGCCGATGTTCTTAACAGCTTCAGTCAGCTTTTTTAAAGAGTGATTTCTTGTATCCACTCTGGACATATCTGTTCACCTGAATCCCATTCTTTGTCTCTTCCATTCTGAAGAGTGAAGAGAAAATATTTTGTTTCATATCACACCTGTATCCCAGTAAAACAGACAGATACAGTATTGATTAAATGTTTCTGCACCACCTGATCAACTTTGAAAAGTATATTTGAAAAAATGCTTAGTTATACATTTTTTTTTTTAACGAAATGATGCATTTCTATAAAGAAAATCAGTGTTAGATTATCTTCCAGTAATAACAGCTGAATTTATTTAAAGGTTTTTGGATTGCCGTTCAAGTAATGTACAAATTGGCATGCTTTTGAAATAAAAAGTAAAGATTCATTGCATTTGTTGAACTACTTGGGATAGTATTGAAAAATTGATATACAGTACAATTTTACAATAATTCTGCATTCTGAATATTTGACTATACGGTAGAATACCTTATCACATTTTATCTAAAGAAGTTTATTAAGCTGTCAATAGTACTTACATTCATATCAAAACATAATAATTTCAACAAAAATAAGTATTTGGTTGGAACAAATATACCATTTCTCTGAGTAAACATCTTATAAATTAATTTTTTTTACAAGCTTCTTTATTTCTATACACTGGTTCAGGTTTAATAAGATATATTTTTGCAGTAAAATGTATGTACTGTGTAAGTGTTATGCAAAATAATTTATCACAAATATTTTTTTATTACAAAATAGAAGAGGAGACAATCTGAAGAGAGAAAAACCCAATGGAAGGTTGGATCAATGTCAGCATTAGAACAGACAGTGGAAACAGTACCTGCAGTTTGGTTTCCTTCAAGCCTCATTCTGACCCTGTTTGCAGAATGATGAAAATGTTATGAAACAATTTGCATAAGGTTTTCAGTAGGTTGCAAAGCACATATATATATAATTTGGAATTAAGACCCTGAAATAAAGCTTTTTATAAACTTTGTTTCAAACCCTTTTTTCCCCAGTAATTCAATCATTCTGCAGCTCTGCTAAGTTACAAACAGTAACAAACAGGTTCCTTTAACTTGGGTCAGTCAGGGGCGCCCCCTTCATGTGACTGCCGAACATACAGCATAAAATTTTTCCAGATTCTGTCCAACTGTTGCACTTTTGTCAAATAAAAGTGAATTGAATCGAATATTGAATGGTTTGCATTACACGTGTTGGCCTGTAGAGATCACTGTTCGTTCACAGTTCGATACTGCTGCTGCCTTCAGGAGATCTAAAAAGAGTCATGTGAAGCATTTTTGGAATCTCAAAGCTTTATGTGTGATTGAGCTTTATTGAGTAGGTGCCTTTGAGCTCGCCAGAGTCGAAAGCGATGTTTTCCACAGCGTAGCCCTTGTCTTTTGTTACATCGCCTGCTTCTCTGTCATCATTGTCTTGGCCTTCACCATTTCCACACTTCCATTTGTACAGTTGGTAGGCTGCGGAGGGAAGCGGTGAGAAACATAACTAATCTGAAAAACATCTGCAAGATAAAAACCTTTACAGCTTGCTGATTTCCCTGTGAAACTCTTACCGACCAAACCACAGATTGCTGCAACAAGCTGGAAGATGCTATATATGAGAGGGAAGGAAAACATGAGCTCAAGTTCCTTAGCGCTGAAGGACAGCTGGACAATGGTGCTGCACAGCTGGGCGTTTTGAAAACCTGTTTCTAGTGCAACTGTTCGACATCTGTAGAGAGAAAGAAATAATGAGCAACCTCATAACAACCTAAGAGCTGTCATTTTGGTGGTCGTGTTAAGTTGGGTTAAACACGAGTAGTACTCTTTCTCACCCACCTGTACCAGGGTTGACCCACAAACCAGGCCAAAAGGAAACCCAGGCCGTACCCAATGAAGGGATACATGAATCCAATTATCCATAGGGACGGAGAAATGACCCAGGAGGATTGGTAGAGGACACCTCCAACCACAGCGATAACGATAATGAGAATAAAGCCGGTGATGGAACCCACCTGTGGAAAACCGGCACAAAAGCACATTCCTTATACTCTTTCCATAATTTTCATTGGTTATCATATGTAAAATCTACAACATTCCTACCTTGAGGATCTTTTTCGCCACACGAGGCCATTTGCTTTTCACAAAAATCCCGATTGCAATGGGTATAAGAAGGGATGCAAGTGTGATTCCTGAGCAAACAGAACAAATGTCAAATAATAACCCTATGGAATTCATTAAAATTCAAAGGAGTCATAACCTGAAATTTTTACTTTTGCACGCGAAAACATGTATATTATGGTTTCCTAATGATTTTAGACTGGCCGGGAAACCGATATTTAAGAACTGAGTGTTGGTTTACCCATGGCTACCTCAACCCCCCCATGTGCACTGCACACTCATATACATGATCTTAATTTCTCCCCTGTCTTGACATCAAATTGGCAGGATATATCATACATGGAAATCGCAGACCAATGCTGCAGTAAAGTCGCCTGCCCCTATCCCCCTCATATTCGGCTGAGCGCTGCCATTACTGAATTCAGATTTGGAGTACGGACTCGAGCATGAAAAATGAAGAAATGAGGTGCACATGTAAGTTGCTCTGTTGTTGTCTCCCCACATCTGACTTAGCTACCAGGGACTAGTGGATTAAATTCATTTTTAATTACGCTGTTCCTGCAACCCACCGGACTGTTCCAGTTTTCTGTGCTAAACATTTTAAGCCAGAATTCTTAGCTAATTGGTGACAATATCAGGCGAAGATGGTCTAGAGGCTCTGTTTGGAAAGCCATTTGAACAATCAGACATGCCTGCCATTAAAATGGTAACGCTGTGGTTTCATTGTTCTACTGTGTAAAACAAAGAGCAGCTAACCGGTAATGGGACTATAGGGAAAGGAGCTGGGGCTATAGGGGACGGTGGGTGCCATGTTGGAAATACTCCAAGGTCGAAAATCGCAGAGAGCACAGAAAACTGAAGTAGGAAACATGAATTGAATGCATTGAATTCCGTAGGTCGCAGCCAGGTCGGGTTCAGATATAATTTGAGCCATGTAGTTATTTTCAATGTCAACAACTTCATGCAATCAGCTGGGAACCTTTCATAGGAAACTTTTAACTGATTGGAATGTTTATATAATTGTATTGAAATGACTTTTGTTGTAAAGTGCCTTGAGATGACAGTTGTTGTGAATTGGTGCTAAATAAATAAAAGTGAATTTAAAATTGAATTTTGGATTTAGATGCTAAAGCGGAGCCTACATTTTCAACCCCCTTCTTTCCTGCCACCAATCAATGCGCCTCTCATTTGTGTTATTATAATGACCATCCAGTACAGCCAAAATATTGCATGTAATCTCATCAGACACCACTGAGTTTAGGAAAAAGGGTTACAAAATTTTTTTGAGTGGCCTGAAAGATTATAACAAAGTGTGGTTATCCATGGTTATGACTCCTTTAAAAAGCAAACACAAATAAACAAGATTTGCCAGGAATAGTTTCAAAATCTTTCAACAATGACACCTGTACAAGCATGAAGACAACAAATCCGTTTGCTCACCGATGGTGTCAAAAGGAATTTTTATGCTGTCACTGGACGTCCAGACGCTGGTGTAAATGAACAGACAGAGCGGCATCATGCCCAAGGCCAAGATGGAGGAGCAGGCTGTCATAGTGATGCTGTGGAGATGGAAATATCACATTTCAACTCATATTACCAGACCCAATGAGAGGATTCAAGAATGTCGAGCCACACAAAAATTGTAAATATCAAAGGCTTGAGCAGTTTTGCTCATAATCAAGGGTCTTGGAACAGGAAAATGGAACTAAGGGCCGACCCAAACCAGCCAAGACGTACAGTCAAACTGTGACTGATGAGGGAGGGAAAGGTGTGGAGCTGGACCAGTCACATCATTGTCCTTACCCATTCCCCATTGGAGAGATTTGGAGAACTTGGACATCAGAAATTTGACAATCAAGACCTGTGTATATTTAGACACCTCCAGACTTGCTTGCAGGTGAAAGGGGAACTTTTCTTTGCATTTTTAATGAAAGATTGATAAAACTACGGTTAAATGGCTAGATGTGTCAGAAATAAGAAATGTTTTGCCATATGTGTGAACAGATTCAAAACATTTGGAAGTTGCTGTTTCAAAAACAAGACAGGGTCACACAATGATGTAGATCCTCAGTCATTCTTGACATGATAGTCTTGAGAGTTCAAATGATGGCAATTTGACATTTCTTCTTGTCTTGAAAACGTTTTGTCTCTCATCCTAGACACTTCTTCAGTTCTGAAAAGACTGGATTGGGAGTATTGGATATATAAGTCTAAATATTAGGGTTCCTTAAGGCCCACCGATGAGGCTATTGTCATTCCTAACAAGGCTATTACAGTTGTATAAACTCTAAGCAATGTTGGTCAGGTAAGTGGGGTCCTTTCACTGTTAACATCACTTTCCTTACCAACATTGCTTAGAGCTTACACAACCATGAAGTCCAGTTGCCTTCATTTAACTCTCAAGACAACACAGGGCCATGTGACCAGCCCAGCCTAACCATCTTACCTCAGATCCATGTCTCCATCCATCCAGTAGCAGACGATGTTTGAGCTGGTTCCTCCTGGACAGCAACCCATGATGACAATGACGATGGCCTGCACGGGAAGCACCCCAAAAGCTAAAGACAACGCAAAGGCCGCAAAGGGCATGATGCCGAACTGGCAGAGAAAGCCAACGAAAATGCCCCAGGGTCTCTTGATGTGGCCCCACAGCTTAAAGGCGTCCACGGTGCAGCCCATGGCGAACATGACCAGGGCCAGCATCACCGTGAGTACCGTGCTCAACACAACGCTCAGAATCTCGTTGAAGTTATCAGGAGGAACAAGACAGTTTTCTCCCGAACAGACTGTGGCAAAGGAATCACAGGTGGACGTCGCCATTACTGACTGCTTCAGTGAGACAAACATGATGCAATGGGAAGATTCCGCTCTCTGATTCCACAGGATGAGTATCTCTCTGTCCCAGTCCAGAGGATGATGGAAAAACTGGGAGAAAGTGTCCTGCTCTCTGCTCTTTATGCCCACATGGCTGCAGTGAAATAAAGTTGGGAGGGATGATCAAGTAAGAAAAAATTAACCAATACTTTTATGTATAGTTTTATGGGGTCAGTGTTCAGGGTATGGGGCATATAAAAAAGAAAATCGAACTGAAACATGGAATGTGATTGCTCTGACTGCAACTCTTTATTGCCTCTGGGTAATTAAAACTTTATTGGGCAGGTCTTCTGTGCAGCAGCATCATCATCCTCCACCGGCAGCTTTGGGAAAAGATGCTTGCACACTTTAACGATGTGAAAAAACTCTTCTTTGCACCTTTTTTATAGCGTCATCACCTCTTGCTTCATTTTATTTGTCTTTATAATTTTTTATGATATTTTCTTTGTAGTGGATTTGGAGAGCAATGAACATCTTTTCTTTCGTAGAAATTATTCACAATAAGTTTTACAAGAACTGGTGAGAAAAAGGTTTAAAGTCCATCAAAATATAAAGAGTGGAATCAGCTTTATGTATTTTTGAATTTTCTACTGAATGATTGCGGATTTGATCAATTTGTCTTGTATTATAAAGAAAAAGCAATAACCTATTCAGTCAAATACATTTTAACGCTTGAGCAGATGAATTAAAGGCACCAACAGATAATATTCATTAGACAAACTGCAAAACTGGTTCTTTTTTAAATGAAAATGATCACTCTGAGTTTCATAAACATACTGCACGTGTGCATTTTCTCCAACACCATTCCCTACATTAGCCACACAAAGACAATAGAGAAGAAAACAAATGAGTCAGAAAAGCCAGTCCCTTGTACATCCCAGGGAAACTTTTTACTCACGATCTTGTTTACCTTGGCTTGCGACCACCCAAGGGAAGGGCTGATTTTGTAGCCTGAAGAGAGCAGAGCATGTCTCTGCTAGTAGAAGCGAGTAGCCAAAGCTAATTGTTAGCAAAAAGGCTAACTGTGAGCAACTCAACAGCATGACAGAAGACTTAACTTACTTTTGGAAAAAGCACAGCAGTGTTTCAGTTTTTACCAAAGAAAGAGGAGTTAAGGAAGAAATCGTTGGAATTTGTCTTGGCACACCGCCAGCAAAGTAGGTTAATTATTTAATTAAAGGTACACAGGGAGGTAATCAGGGAAAATCAGGTCAGCCGGGATAATTAAGAATGCAGAGATAGACAAAGACAGGGGCACATTGTACCAGATGGCTTGGGCACTTCCCCCTTTCCTCCATGTTACCCCAGGTACCCTTTTTTAAAAGAAAAACAAAACAACAAAAAAACTTTTTCTTTGAGTAGGCATGCAAGTAGAGAGAACTGCCTGTTCCCCCGAGCATCAACATTTAACTATTAATACCGATTTAACTACATAAAAATGTATGCTCTGCTTCCAGACCTAGGCTGCTTTGCTTTGCAGGTGAGGATGCCAGTAAGTATGAGTGTTTATGATAAAAGCTACAGGAGTTTAGATTACCTAAAGCACAATCTTTTCTTACCGGCTTTCTATATACACTGTTTTCTTCTCAAGTTGTCTTGTGGTAACTGACGAAGTGAAATGAGCATGCATTGTGTGCACCTTGACACTGCGGACAAAACATTATCCCTCCTTTCGCATTCAGGCCGCCGGCATTTTTCCGGAGGCACATGGTAGAGGGGGAGGGCTGTTTGTAAAGGAATTTATAGTCTTGATTTTGAAGTAACATAAAAACGTGTTTTTCTTATTTGCAGTAAATCCCCAAACAAAGACGTAGTTCAGCCGCAGAGAAATGTACAACCCTTCAGCTAGCTGTTCTTTTTTTTCCCTTTGCATGCAGACGTATTGACGTAGACATTTATCGTTTATAGTTCTCCATTTCTTTCTCTGCATTTTCCATTGGTTTTCATTGTTGCAAAGCAGTTCTCGACCAGGACAGCAGGGGGTGCTAACTTTTCATGGTGGCTATGCCTACTATCTGCCCTACTATCGCAGTGTCATTTCAGTTTTTTTCTTCAGCCTGTGAACGAATTTCCCTCTCAAGGAGCAATGGACGACAGAAAGTAAGTTTTGGTTAAGCTGTAAAGCTTTTTAATAGAAGTGCAGCTCATAGAATACTGTAAAAATGCATGGAAACAAACACAACATCCTTTTTTGTTGTTTTCCTACACCTCCTTGTATTCAAAATTGTCAAAAGATCAGATTAGATAAATGATCCTTTTGATTTAAAGCATGTAGTGCACAAATGCTGCATTAACAACTGATTACAGCCAAGGGTGTGAGTTTGTTTTTAAAATTGCTGGGGACATAATTATACCGTTGGATGCGGTTTGAGGATTGCTGGGGACAATTATCAATATGTACTTAGACTCTAAGTATTCATTCATTTCATGTTTCATTACAATTTGCAATGCAGTGTATAATCGTGGTGAAAATAACATCTTTATTTAACCAATACAAGTTAAAATCCATAGGTTTAACTGTGTTTTAAACATCACCAACATGGGATGGGAAGAATTATTAAAATCCACACCGTAGCACAAACAACAATGCTGAACATAATATATACTCACATCAGCAGAATTCGGAAAAATAAAACGTGCTCCTTTTGCAACCCCAAGACCATTCTGTGTGCAGAAACTTCAAATTTAACTTACAGGTGACAGTCCTGCAATAGAGCAGGTTCCTGTGGGCGATCCGCATAAAGCTGCTTCAGGTGAAAAAAACAAAAACAATGGCTCAGGGGGGAAGTTTATTTAATGCGAGCGGACTGTTGTTGTAACGTTTTGCTTAAGAGTCCCAAAGAGGAGAGGGTTATGTTGTTTTAATGGAGGGAGCAGGAGAGAAGTTTTCCCGAAGTTGCACTGATGATGCAGATGACGCAGATGACCTATCCAGCGCTTTCAGCGATTTCGGAATGAGAAAAAGGGCAAATCCGGGGACTGTGGACAGTGTTTGCTTTCTGCACAGGGATTTTTGTACAATATAAATTTCAGCAGCAGTATCCAAATAATGAAAGACTAATAATTCACTGCACTATAATTCAATTTCACTAATGGATCAAGTTATTTTCCTTTTCGATTTTTTTCCCAACTTTTTTACAGTTATGTTTTAAGTCTGTGAACTCCTCGCCACACACTTTTTTACACTTTTTCCAGACATACATTAGCATTTACTCACATTTCTCACTAGTTTTAAAACTCAAACTTAGTCGATTTAAAACATAAAAGTATTTATACACAATACGGTCTCTTCACCCTTGCGCCGCTCAAGTGCGTCTGTCTCCCTGAAGGTTGCGGAACAGGTGTCGTGTCCTAATTATGGGCAGTCGTTTGTACTGCCTGTTTTGTCTGGTTGAGAATATTTTTATAACCAGGCATGATAAATTTGGCAAGCGCAGGAGGAGATTCACAACTGCATCCAATCAATTAGGACGCAAAATGCAATGCGCATTGTAAACTGTAAAGAAAAACTTTAAAATGTGCCATTAAAAAATCAGCGAAGCAGTGAAGGGTGCACCATGTTTTAGCAAAGGAAGTGTATAACTGTATTTTTTTACATATTGAAACGGGTACCAGTGACATTGCAGGACTCCACCCTTTAGCTGACCACCAGTCTTTTAAAACATGACATATCTACTGCAAAGAATGCTGTAGCATATGAGCAGAAATAAACATGACTCCATGAGAAAGTGGAGTGATTTAAAGAACATTCTGTTCAGATACTGATGCAGAAACTTTGCTCGGAGCAAGTGGCTGTTAGTGCATATAGTTAGTGCAGGCAAATAATTTCTGCCGATTTAGTGGGAGACAAACCCATTAAACATAAATATTGCTGGGGACATGTCCCCGGCATCCCCGGTTAGAATCAATGGCCGCTGGCTGCTCTGCTTTGTGACCGCATACCATGGAGGCTGCCGTTGCTCCTCCATTGCTGTAGTACCTCCATTTGGCCGCTAGGCCCCCATTGAAAAGCATTGGACTTTAGACACGTTAAAAACAACTTTAATGCCTGGTGCCCATTTTTTAAAAACTTTCTATGGCTACATATTCTTCCTGAGATAACGCTGGGCTCGTCAAAAACATAGGCACCAGGCTGGTTTTCGTAAGATCATTTTTTGAAATCTTGCATAATTAATGAGGGGGCCGGACTTTGATTGACAGGCTGTTTCGTTGGACTTTAATTATAGTAACACTACATTTTAATAATTATTTCAAGTTACTAGTTCTTACCTTTTGAGGTTTGAGAAATAGGAGAACCGTCGGAGGAGCGCAGATACGGCAGCAGTCAGGCATGGGGCTATTATCCTTTGGCTTAGTTAGCCAAGTTTAGCATCAGAGCTAAAGACGCGGGAGCGGAATGGGCGTGATTACGACCAAACTACACCCCCATACACGCCCCACGATGGTAGTCTACAGTGAAGATCCCGCCCCTATGCCCTTTTTAGGAACATGCTTCGTCAGAGCTGGGGAGGAGGAGTCTGTAAATCCCCCATGAATTCCCCCATGAAAGTGTGTCATTCTGGTGAACGGGGAGGAGTGAGGAGGCGCTGTCTATTCTTTTTTGCAGTCTATGGTTAGAATGGAGGTTAACCGGTCAGCACTGAGGGTTTAGTGAGACACAGTTTCAAGTTAAATTATATCCTAATGTACTTAATAATATTTGTTTAGATAGATGGGTAGATTATTTCAGACCCAGTCACCCATATCAGACTAAAAACACAATACAGACAATAATAAAAAGAAAAACTACAATACAACGTGTGCATCCCCACACTCACACAAACATGCATATGTCACCCACTAAATGTACAACATACAAACAGTTTTGCCAGTGATTCCACAGTATTGATGACAATCTGACAGAACTGCGTACAGGATTATCCACACCATCTCCCTAATCAGCTACCAGTTCTCCTGCTGTCTTTTTAATGTTTATGGGCTTTAATCGTCACAGCTCAGCACCAGCGTTTCAGTCAGAGGCATCTTCAGTTTCGCTGCAACACAGGAAATCCTTTCTCACCACAGGCAATGAAGATCTACAACAACTCCTTGAAGAATGAATTAGTTATGGGCTACGACAACACTTAATTTCCCTGTGGGATCAATAAAGTATATTTGAATTGAATTGAATATGAAAAAAAAAAACAAGGCTACTTTTGCTTGGCATGTTCCCCATGTGATAGCATTCAAATATTATGTTTTGACTCCTTATTAGATTCTTGATGAATATTGGCTGTTAATCGGGGTGGCAATTAGGTTGTTTTATGCCATTTTTGAATCTTGCTTTATGTGCCCCTTTTTAACTTTGAGCAACTGCCCCTCTAAAGATCCCAGCTCCAGAGGTCTGCATGGAATAATGGGCCATAATACCAGCTACACTATGTGCAAACCTGCTTTTGTTAATGACCAAATACTTATTTTCTGCACCATTATACAATCATACAGAGTGAGTTTCAGTATATTCGTTTTACTTCATCGATCTCACAGTTGAAGTGAACCTTTGATAAATTTTAAAGACCTCACATCTTTTTATGTGGGATAACTTATACAGAACATTTTTGGATTCTGCTGCTGTGCTGCACAAACTGTGAGATTAAAAATACAAGATGTCTTTGCTTCATGTTTAGAATGGAAAATGTTTGTTTACCGTCCTGTCATAACTTTTTCCCAGTTTGGGTGAAGTTCTACACATCACAAGGTTGTAAAACAATAAAAGAAGAAATATCCAAGGAGTTTTATAGGTGTTCAATAAGCTGCACAGGTGCCAGGTGTGGAAACAATAAAAAAACCTTTAATATGACTTATAAAAAAAAAAACATAGCAAGATTTTTGGAAGAAATCAGATCCAGGCTTATCAATAATCCTTATAAACCTTTTTAATTGTCTTGCCTTCATTACTGTTCATGACTGGAGTGAATGGGTTCACTGATCTGAGGGAGGTTTGCCTAACTTTGTAGTTAAAGGACAACCAGCCATGCAATGACTGAGTAAGCTCTTTAAATTCATTAAGAATGTGTAGCTGCAAAAACTGAACAGAATCTCTCATTTACAGCCTCATTCAATAAATTAAAACATTATTTATTTCAATAACTTAGATTCATTACATACAAACTGATGGTATCAAGCTTTTATTTCTGTTGATTCTAATCATTTTCTGGTAACAGCTACAGAAAACTTGACATTTGAGATTAGAATATTACATCAGACCAATAAAAAACATTTGAATGTATAAATGTTGACTTTATAAAAGTATGCTTAAAAGCTGCTAGGTTATTTTTAAAAGGTAATCTTTTTCTTATAAACGATCCTCATTGGTCCGTATATCCTAAATACTTAAGATTGACTCTATAAACATTATAAAAGGGTTTGTGGTTTATAAGGATGAATAGTTTGTCATGTTGTCTTCATTTTTCTGTAATTAGGGTAAGAATGACAAGAAAAACTGCAGGATTGTAATGATTGTGTTAAATTACAGCACCTTTCATACAGAACATACAGGTACAATTATTAACTATATTATTACTATAAAATGCAAGTTATTTGAGCTTGTTTTTAGCAAATGCTTTTAAAAATGAAAACAATTTTTCAGTGAGAGAAAGTGTTTTAGTCTGAGAGTTATAAAATCTTCTTGGACTGAGAAGATGTCTTAAATCTTTTGTTTTTCCTCTATCCAAGCTTTTACGTAGCCTTGATGATGCCATTAAAAATGTCATCCATTTTAAAGGACTTCCTGGTCAGATGATGACGGCACCTCACTCTGGAAGGAAGAGGTTATGGCCGCATTGTTTAACCGACCGCTGTTACAGTCTCACTCATAATACCGTTCAAAATGTATTGCATTAAGTCGCACTTTGATCAGACTCGTTAAAAAGTCAGTGACATGGGCAGCCATTACCATGGTTACCAAGTGTTTTAGATGGACACGACATTAAGTTTGTGACAGGAACATAAAAACCAGAGAGTTATTGCTGGACAGCAAAAAACAAAGCAAAACAGTTTTACTGACTAGCATGCAACCTTAAATGAAATGTAATCATTGCTTCCCCGATTAAAAAACTCTTGGTGGTTGATCTCTCAGTTTAGCAAACCATAATTCAAGTTCCTGCTTCCTGATGAAGGAACAACTGACCTCCAGTTGGTTAGAGGAATGTAAGAAAGGCTTGTCTGTGAACAACCTTAAAGCACTAAAGCATTTTTTGAGCAAATTAAATCTTTATAATGAATTAACTTTGTTGGACTCTTGTTGAAGGTACATGTCATTAGAGTACAAACCTTATAAATCTGAAAATAACCATCCAGCTCAGGATGTGGCAGTGGTGGCACCATCATGATATGGGTTGGGTACAAATTCGATGGTGCTACATTTGTTATTTTTAGTTGTTATTGAATATTTTTTAGTAGTTAAAGACTTACTCCGGAACTTTGCGGATATTCTCCATCTCAAGGCTTGCTAATGTCATTGTCATAAAACCAAATCTCTATGGAGGGCATCTGATAGTGTCGTCTTTGGTTTCTTTGGTTGATCTACCATGGCTCAAGTCTCAAAACTGCAGGTTTGCTTATATTATTTGGTAGCGTGTAGCATACTGCCATAAAGCAATACTCAGTCAGCATTTCAGGGAGGCGACAGATGAGAGAAAAGTTGTATAGTGCATGTTTCCCAACAGGACACTCCCAAAAATAAAGATAATGAATGCTGGTGTGCAGCAAAAATGTTTCGAAAACCCATGTTTTAAAGGTGTAAAAGGGGTTGAGTGTTTCTTTTTTTAAAGGAAAAGTTCATTTGCCCCCCCCTTTTTTGTGTTCAAATGTTACATTAATTTACCCAACCAGACGTTTGGAGCTACTTCGAGTCCCGATCAGCACATATCCATATAATGGGAGTCGATGGTAGCAGGAGTTCACCGCTGTAATAAGGCATTGTCTGCCCCAAAACTCCTTGTTTTAACCATGTTTTGTTATGAATAGTTTGCGATATTCCCCTGTGAGCTCAGAACCTTTCGGATGTTTTATTATTTTTTTGGTTCTGGGGTGATTTAGAGGCTATAATACAGCTCCACTATCGTGCGATTACAATGATACCACTGCCATACTCCATCCCATTTCTAGTCTAAGCAGGGCTTTCACTCTGTGCTCTACGGCAGGCGGTTAGACAGAACTTGCTACTGCAAACATCAACATGGTTTGTGTTTGCCTGCTTCTAAATTGCACTAACTGAATGAGCAACTGGACTAAGTTCAGCTTCCACAAACTCCTTTTTTTGCAACCTATGTAAACAATAGCCGTAATGCCAGCGGGTGCAACGTCATCGAAATACCAGGTTAGTGTAAGTTGGAATCAGTACATTAAAGGCATGTAAAAACCCCAGATGCTACCTTAGCACCTCCGAGACGTTCTGAACTCTCAGGATTTGGAGGTGCTCATTTTCATCCCTCATTGAAATAAGTCATTTTTTTAAAGTAAAATTTGTCATAGACATTGAATTTTACAGTGTTCCAGGGTTTGTTTGTACATATCAGTAAAACACTTATTTCTTATCTTTTTAATTTAGTTTACATCAGCCACATTTAAAACACAAAGACCATTAAAACTATTTTCATAGTTTTATTATCTGACTCATAACTTTATATAGATGAACTTCTACAGGGGTTCAAGGTCCTTTGCGGAAAAGTCTCCATATCTTTCCATTCACTCTGTCCAGTCTTCCTGTTACATGAGAGACGATCCAGTGGTTTGGATAAATTCCCAAAATGATTTATCTTTTTTTTCCTTGTTTTATTGTAGAGCTCTAACAGGGGAAGAAGTGGGTGTATCAGATCAGATCATTATCTGAGGGCAGATCTCCAAAGATAACGGCCAAGTTAAGAAACAAACCTTTGCTCGCTTTGTTACTCAACAAAAGCAGCACATAATTTATTTTTACTGCAAACTAAATGAAGGACGGGTTAGATGGAGACGAAAAGATAACAGGTGATTGGTCACATAAAATCTGATAAGGCTCCCTTTGAGGGAGACTCAAGATCCCCTTCCTTATACCACTGAAAGTGGCACACCAAACACACCTTTATGTTCCATCTATTCTATAATGCAAGTCACTGCAGAAAGGCTTAATAATTATTTCCATGACTCAAGCCTACTGGAAAGCTTTCCATGGCTAATTTACAAGAAATTAATTTGGTGCGTTGTTTAATAATAAAAAAAAACAGTTACCACATTTTACTGGGCTTTTAAACATGGAGATTGTCTAGATCAGAGTTCTCCAACTCTTTGACTCATTACTAGGCTTTCGCCTGACTTGATGTCAGCTGAAGAAGTGATTCAGTCGTTTGATTCAGCTATGCTGGAGCAGGGATGCACTTAAAAGTTGCAGGGCAGTAGCTCTTGAGAACTGGAGTTGGAGAACCCTGGTCAATAACAAAGGTAAAGGAAACTATTTTCTGATTAAAGGTCAGTTACAGTTAAGCAGCTAGAATTCCTGGCCTGATTTGATAAAATTTGACCTAAATGAAGTAATGGGTATGTGATGACTTGATCTACAAAGTGTGATCGTTTACAACAGGCAATAAAGGAATAAGTAATGGTAATATGAAGAAGAGCTGCAAAGATCTCAGGCAGATACCCATAATTTAACACTAAGTCAGAACAATAGATATGTTTCCTCCATCGGAACTTCATGGTATGCACGTGTCTACACTATACCAGGCTCTGTGGGACCAACAGAGCACCAATCTTGGGGTACATACTCGGAAATGGCTTGGCTGGAGCTGTGGTTAACTCAGCTTATAGGTTGCAACTCAGTAGGAAATTGCATCAGCAGACGTCACCAAACAACCAGTTTTGTAAAATTGGAAGAGTTGCTGGTGAAGCAGTTAAAAAAACCCCAGAAATGCTGCAAAAATCTCGCCTTCGTTACTGTCTATCTCTTATTATTTTCTACTTCTGTGGGTGCCCTTTGCCGCTGATCAAGCGTCACTCACTGCCAAAATGGTTGTTATATTCTGACATCTTACACTGTAAAAAAAAGAAGAAACGTTGACTAAACTTAAAATAGTGAGGATACCAGCTGCAAAGCCTTTTTGAGTAAACTCAACTGTGTTTAGATTGTGTGAACCTAAAAAAAGAGGTTACAGTAAAGCATAATCTTAAATTCACCAAACTGGAGATAGTTAGTTGGGTCTACTCATGTCAGAATGAGTGGTTGAGCAAACTTAAAAAAACAATAAGGTAACCACCTGCAAAGCATCTCTGTGTGAACTCAACAGCAGGCTTGTGCCGAGTCAAGTTTTAGACTTATTTTCACATTTAAGTTGAGCCAATTTGTGAAAACAATCAGTTTGATTATTTAAGATTCTGCTTTGATTTAACCTCTTTTTTTTAGGTTCTCACAATGTAAACACATTGATTTTACTCTAAAAGGCTTTGCAGCTTGTTGCCATAACTTTTAAGTTCAGTCAACTTTTCTTTTTTACAGTGAAGGTGATTCCTTAAAGCAGCGATGTCAAACTTATTTCCAGTTTGGGCCACATAAAGCTGATGAATAACCTTACAGGGCCGGTTGTGGCTGAAAGTATTGATAAAACTATAACAAACCGTTAAAATAACCCTTCGTATTCCAAAAGTACGTCTTAACATTAAATAATCCTGAACAACTTTATATAATTATGTGATTTAAGGACTGTTTAAATAAACACTGATTTTATTTTACTAATAAAATTGTATTGGTGTGTACATAAAAAAAAAATAAAAAAAAATAATCTATATAAATGACCTTGGAAGACCGCATTTGGCCCCCAGGCCTTGAGTTTGACACGTGTGCCTTAAGGGGTCAATTTTGTATGGAGACAACTATGGAGACATATTAAGCGGTTACTAGTCAAAAGGGGTGAAAATAAATTACTGTAGCCAGGTTTTGGAACCAGTATATTCATGATGGCTTAATGTTGAGTATTTGTGTGTTCCATTTGTGCAGTAAAATAAGAGTTTATGAATTCCAAGTTGCATAAATCAAATGGAAAAGCCTTCCTGAAGTCAGGACTCTGATGTGAGAAGTTGGTTTCTCAACGCCTTATAAGTCCAATGTATGCCATGTGGTAGCTGCAATAAAAAAACAGCTAATTTGCAGTACGTTTTTTAGACTCTATAAGTTCAAAATTATAAACACACAACCAAAATTACACCTAAACAGAAGTAAATAAAAAAGGAACAGGAACAGAACAACTCAACAAATTAGACAGGTTACAAATGTGGCACATAGTTATATGCTTGGAAATTGACATCTATCTATTCAATTTCAGTTATATTCAGTTTACTGATATAGCGCCAATTCACAACAGATGTAATCTCAAAGCACTTTCCAAGAAAAGTAATTTCAATACAATCGTACAAACATTCCAATCAGTTAAAAGTTTTCATGCAAGGAATTCCAGCAGATTGCGTTGAGTCATTGACTTGAAGTTGTGCCCTGAACGTGCCGATTCCAACCACAGCAATCCCTCCTACTGACCAAGCATGTTGCGACAGTGGAGAAGAAAAAATCCCCTTTAACAGGAAGAAACCTCCAGCAAAACCTGGCTCAGTACAAGCGGTCATCTCCCACGACTGTGTGGGGGTTTGAGAAGACAGAAGAGAAACAAAACGAACAAAGGAGCTGATGTAAGAACACTTTCTATATTAAAGAAAGTAAAAAGTTGATAACAGGACATGGAGGATGATAGGTCTTTGGGAGCATTATCTGAATCGATGCTGCCAGTCCAACAGGACGTTGTTGCTAGACAGGGTAACAGAGCAGGTGGAGCTTCTATGGAGAAAAAAACCACAGAGAAAACAAGGTTAACGTTGAAACGGATTGACGCAACGCCATTATCTGTCAACGCAAGGTCTCTCCGTCACCTACGCATCAGCAGACGGAGTAAAGCACAATTCTCTTACTATCCATCTCTGTAAACGGACAGCTCAGCCTGTGATTGGTCAGTCCAAGAGCAGCCACAGATCATTTCACCAGAACGGTGCTCTATAGTCAATGTAATCAATGCATCGTTTGGACGCTAAATGCTTTATATTGAAAGGACGAAATATCTAATATGGTCTCTTGGCGATTTTAAACACAAGGAGTAGTAGAGAACAACAACAACACAGATGGCTGTGTTTGTTTAAATGCGTTTTTAGAGTATTATATGAGCTGCACTTCTAATAAAAAGCTTTACAGCTCCATAAAAACGTACTTCTGTATGTCATTGCACCTTGATGGGGAATGCATTCACAAGCTGAAGAAAATAAACTCTAGTTGTAGTTAACCAGAAACAACACTTTAATTGCAGGCAGACCCGCCATAAAGAGTCAGCACCCCTGCTGTGCTGGTATGGAATTGCTATGCAACACTGAAAATTTAACGGAGAACTATAAACGTAAAAGGTCTCAGTCAATACGTCTGCGTGCAAACTTGCTGATAGAGAAGCATAAACTAGGCTTAACCACCAGCAGACATCAGGCTTGAGGGGTTGCCACTAACATGGGACCATCAATCTGCCTGTATGACCCGTCAGAACTTACCGTTTATTTGATTTCCTGTGATCCATCTGGGCACCCAGCTTTTTACTCGTCTTTCTTATTGTAATGGTTAGTCAATTTTTAATTAGCTTGTAATTAAGGCCACGTCCACACTAAGCCGGGTAATGCCTTAAACGTATAATTATTTAGTCTACACCCCCCTATCGTCCACACTCACCCGGCGTCGTTTAAGGTCTGTGGCCGGATAACTATTAGCCGGGTAAGAGAGCCGTGTAAATTTTAATTCAACGGCTAAACGAGCTAGTGTGGACAGCTTCCCCGGATAATGAAATGAAGTAGCGTCAATTAATGCTGCGTCAATAACAATACGACACTACAGACAAAGACAACAGCGAAGAGTAATAAATCGATCTCGTCGTCTGTCCACACCAAAAACTCACTCTTCTTCTGAGCAGCTATTGTTCTCTTCGGTTAACGGGACAAGCAGATATGTACTGTGCTGTAGAGCTTCTTGTATACATTATGTAGGCGCTGGCGTCCCGTAGATTATACGTGTGTTCAGTGCGTCGTTTCGCGCATGTCCAGTATTTGCACAGGTCGGTATGGGATTGCGCAATCCTGGGAACTTAAACGGACCTTAAACGGGGCGTAAATGCTCGTGTTGAGTGTTGACTCCCCGTATAAACTTATCGGCTTAGTGTGGACGTAGCCTAAGTAGCTTTCACTGCACAGCTGTAACTCTGCAGCAACTACGCATGCACTCTTTAAAGGTAGAGCTGCCAGACATTGAGTGGTTGCACTTGATTACCAAGAAAACCACACACTGGTCTCAGTGGGAATACTGAGAATTCTCCCAAACATGTAGCTGGCATAAAAAGACAAAAAGAAAAACTTTAAGGCTGACTGCAAGATGTAAGAGTCAAACTACCGGTACAGGTACAGGTGTGAGAGCTCCTTTTATGTCCCAATTTATCTAAATGGTTTTAACTCCTTTTGTGTATTGAGTTGCCAACATGATCTAGGTTTTATGTAATCATAAAAAGCTTATGAAACATATAGTTAATCCAACTGTTAATCCTGAAAGGTTTTTATTCATCACAATAGATCAAGGCTCTGATTTAGTACATTTAGTTTTAGTCTTTACAACAGACTGATTTTGTAGGTTGATTTGATCCCCTTTTAAAAAATAAATCATTTGCCTTTCATTCAATAAATTGCATTTTAAAACTAGCTTAAAAAAAGATTTGTTTTAATGTTATTGTTTTACCTCTATTACGGTTTTATTGTTTCCATAAATGGTGTAAAATATTGAAATGGCCTCTGCTTTACATAAACAAACCAGAGAGCCTTGCAGCGTCAATGAGTCTGGGTGAAATATTGAAAAGGTTTACAGTAAAGCATTTTGTAATTTAATTATATTTAGGTTTTTCACCACACCCTTCCAATAGCATCAGCCAAAATGTGATTATACACTTAACCTCCAATCAAACAGGGTGGAGTATGAACAGTTGCTTCCACTGAAAAAAACTGCACTTTGTATCCTCACTTGCATTCCAAGGAACTCACAAAGTGATAAAAATACAAGAGGAACCTTATGCAAACAGAAAAAAACAGAGTTCAAAAGGAAAGAATACGAGTGAGGGAAGAATAAGAATGGGACATTTTTTTTCTATGAAAAAAAATTGTACATTGTAGTGTTCTTTCAATGACTATAAGATAAAAATAAATTATGTTTTTTTCTGCTTCATTTTATTGTGATTTCCACGTTTGGCTGGAGCAGCTCTGTCGAATGTGAAGCAGTCAGGATGAAAATCCAAATCTGAGATCATGGTCTTGAGCTGGAAGCGTTAAGTGGCGTACGAAGGCCGACAGGCAGATTGGTCCGCCGTCTGCAGCGATGCAGGCCTGTCGTGGTGGAAAGAGAAATGAAAGGCGAGGCTCACGATTTACCGTTCGATCTTCATTCCTCCCCTCATCCGTGGTCACGAGCTCTGGGTAGTGACCGAAAGAATGAGATCAAGGACACAATTAAACGGCTGAAATGATATCCCTTAGATAGGATGAGAAGCTCGGTCACAGGGTCTCAGAGTAGAGCCGCTACTCAATTTTAGTGTCTTGAAAAAGTATTCATATTCATCAAGTATTTTCAAAACAGTTTTTTTTTTTTTGGGGGGGGTGTATGCAATACATAATTTAGTGCTTAAGTTTAATCAGGAAGGAACACAATACATAGTTAAAAAATGTTTGAGTCAGAGCTGTGTAGAACCACTCTGTTCTAAAGAGCTCAGCCTTATGTAGAGTGGATGAAGAGGGTCTGTGAACATTAACTTCAGGATCTGGGTCTGAACTTTGACTAACACGCTGATTTACTTTGATGTATCATCCCCGCAGCATGATATTGGCAGTACCATGCTTCAATGTGCGTTCAGACCATAAACTGATTTTTCTTGTAGCAAAACATTATTGTGGCTTAATGATCACCAGGTAACCTGACAGTAACTAAGATTTATCATAAGACCACAATAATATGGCTAACAGGACATGAAAATTAATTTTAACTGAAAAAATACAATGTATGAACAAAAAATTTGAAATATAATCCATCACACACACAAAATTGATTTAAAGATTTTATTACAAATAAACCCAGAGCAGCTGTTGACATTTTGTATAAATTAGGATGTGTGTAAAGGTAACCATTAGAAAAAAAAAAAACCCAGGAGGCCCTGATTCTTCCTCAGTGGAACCGACTGGTGTCCGACCCACTTTTCGCCGTTTCTTTCAGTTGGATGCTCCCAGTCACATGCGCAATGAAGCATCTCAGTAGGTGGATACCCCAGTAATGAACAGAGCTGTTGCAGAAAGAAATAAGGGAGGAAAAGTTACACTTAGGGACAGATTCTTAGGTCATTCGCACAGACTACCAATGGGGATGAAAATGATTTGCAGGAGAGGGATGAATAAAAAAAACTATTTCTCGATGTCGATGCAGACATGGACTGTTCTCTGTCGATTAACTAAAACTAATTAGATAATTTGAAATGTAAATAATGACCTAATTTTGAGGAATTCAAAAGGTGGAACCTTGAAGTGGGTAACTACAGCATCAGGGCTGGTCATAGTGAAGAACACAGTCAGTCAGTTAATCCCATCTAGAGTGCAGGATGTGTTAAAATCAAAGGTGCTGATAAACATTGTTTATATTTTTCCGTGCTCTGTTGCAACAGACTGCTGATGCTCATAAACAATTAGGATTATTATTTATGGTATTCAAAACACAGATCAGCTTTACAAATGGATAGGATAGAAAACAAAAACTAGTCTTGAAAGTCACTTTGACGCTGCCTTCTTTGAATTCCAAAATGGTAAAATCAGTTCCACCACCATGGTGACTGATTCATTAAAGCAAACACATTTTCCAAAAGGCTACTGATTTCTAATTCAGCACATTATTTAATGAAACATTACTTCCTCCAAATCAAGTTTTGTCTTCACTTCTACTTTGCATCGTGAATTTGCTTTTTATAACACATACCAAATTGTGTTTATTAGTCTTAAACTAATCCCAACTAGTTTAAAACTAGCTTAGCCTTTATTGCAAAACTCTTTAATACAAGCCTTGGTTTTTAAGCATACATATTTAAACTGAGTTGTGACATCACTATCAATTTACTGGTTATTGTTTCTATTTCATTGGATATTGGCACATTTTGAAAGTTTTAATTTTTGCTAGTTTTATTATACATTTTTCTCTTATTTAGAAGTTTAGTTTTGTGTCACTAGCTTAGGGAATTTGTTGAATAAAATATCTTGACTGACCAGTTGAATTCTTTTTGTTAATAAACGCTTGCATTTTGGAAAGTTGTCATCATTATTCCATAGTACTAGTAATTTGTTCAAATAAACCCCATCACTGCTGAATTTACACCATCTGTTATTATTTTAATCCGTCAGACTTATCCTGCAGATATTCATATGCATTAACTGAGACTAAATTATTTGAGTATTATTATTTTTTTTCGGAACTCCAGGATGGTGCCCCGACTTGGTAATTTTATCTGAATTACTAATTTTATTTTATTAATCACAATAGTTATTCATAGCCAAAATAAAAACTTTTTATCACACTACACATACAAACATGAAAAACATTTATTTTAATTTACATCCACTGTTTCAAACATTAAACTATTGTGAGATGTGTTGACCTCACATCTTGTTTGATTGAGTGATGTTGTGATACAAGAATGTTGCTTTCCCTCAGTGTATGGTTTTTATTTCAATAAGCACTTTAAGCTTTGTTTTTTTTCTTTATAAAAAAAAAAAATCAGGATTGAGAGTAATTTTGATTATAATAATTGTATTGTATAAAATTGTCTGGACATATAAAAGACTAGCTCTCGTCTTGGTGTCAGCTAATGGGGATGCTTTTAAATAAACTAATAAACACCCTGGACAGTTTCACCATTGGACCAGTGTGTGAATGTGTGTGTGAATGACTGAATGTAGTGTGAGTGCTTTGGGGTCCTTTGGATTTGATAAAGTGCTATACAAGGACAGGCGATTTAGCATTTACCACCTCATTCAAACCCAAACGGTGACCTCAATCAAGCTCTCTCCAGAACCTGCAATGCAGTCTGAGCCATCTAGGAGGCATCATTTGTGATCTTTGACCTCCCGACTGACTGTCAAACGCTTCAGTAACTGCCTGAGCAACAGAACAGACCTGGGTCCCCATCGCTGCTCTGCATGCGAACCAGCTAAAATTCAGATTGTGTCACCAGTTTACTATGAAGGTAAAGCTTAATCTGAATGCAATCTTTGCAGAATTGATGTGCATCATTAGTAGTTTTACTCTTCAAATAGAGCTATTGCAGCAGCTAATCAGTGTGTGTATGTGTGTGAGACAGTGATGAGAGGAAGTAAAACCTTCACCTGATCAGAAATGGCTGCGGAAAGCAGCTCGCAGTCTGAGTTTTGACCACATCCTGGAGGTTCAGCAGGTTTGTTAGCAGAGCTCCCTGTCCACACTTGTCGATCTTCGTCACCACAATCTGAACCACAGAGTTTGGCAGCTTAGAATTTTAAAAACATGCACAAACCTTCTAAGATAAAAAAAATAACAGTCTTTCATCCATCTGTACTAGCTGCAATCGCTCCCCAAAATATATTTTTTTTCAGGCACTAAAAATGACCAGAGAAAATCTCCTGCTTCAACGACAGCTTCACGTCTAGAGTAATCCTAATGTCACCAGAAAAAGGAAACCATGTTTGCAGCTGGAGGATGCTTCTGCATGTAGACTTGAGTTCTAGTAAATCAGGAAAGGCACAGAGAAAACAGTTTTAATGTGTTAATGAAGTGCTTAAAATTATCAAATTATTTGTTAAATATGTACTTTTCCAAGAGTTTTTCTCATGACCACTCAGTTGGACATCGATTATTTCATTTGAAACATTTGCTATATTTAAAGGGTGGTATATAAATAAATAATACCCTCATAATACCATCAATTGATCTAATAAATCCCAACTCCCGATCTAACAGACACTCATAAGCATTCCCTTCATCTGATTTATATTATTATTGGCTGTGATACACTACCTGTTAGGCTATTACAATAATTAAAAAAAAGATATACCAAGATATTTAATATTATATTGTATTAAGATTGAAAAGCAATGCATAATTTTTTATTTTTTTTATTCGGATGGAACTATTGAAGATGACATTAGTTTTTGTAGTAAAAATAAAAGTATGACTGGTAGTTGGTCGCTGCTTTTACCACCTTTGTTTAGTACTAGATCTAGTAATAAAACTAGATGTGTTAGATGAAATACATCAGAGTGTTAAGAATGCTGTGACAGGTTTTCTACAATCAAATTCAGTTTTAAAAGTTGTATGGCCTTCCTCTTAGTGTCCAATATATCAGTATATATCAGAACTTCGCCCTGTATTGTGACATATATTGTTTTAACAGATTCTTGCCAGTACTCATCCCTACTACATGTAGGACTGTACTGTGCCTCAGTCTAATAAATATACTGAACTGTAACTTATAACTGCAGTCACATAGCTTTAGTTTTTTACTGCAGGAGCATAAATACGTTTTTGAGAACAATATCATAACAGTAATGGTCAGAAGGTTGAATAAAGCACCAATTTCTAATTAATTATAACTTCCTTCAATTTCTATAACTTTTTTTTTTTTACCAATATCATTTGTTTTTACACTGGCTGTCCACTAGGGGGCAGTGTATGTGGTGATAGGTCAGAGTCCAATAAAGTGGTTTATATGTAAGAGAACCATAAACATCCTCAGCCATCCTCAACAACATCAGGAATTTTTTTTAATTATTATTGATTATAATAATTGAATGACTTTTAGCGTCTCAGCCTCCAAAGATGCTCATCAGGTTTGGGTATTAAGGCCAGCTGAACTCAGTGTAAATTACCAAACATATCATCAGTATGCAGAGCGTGAATGCCAGACTCTTGAAGTATAGTAATTGACTAAATGTAGCATCCATGCAGTCCTTTGTGGGTGTGATATTGAGATGATGACATCAATTCCATATATTGTGCATGCGTAAGACAATGTCTTTTGCAAAACTGTCATCAGAGACTGGTGGAGTTAATCTGCAGGAATTATGTTAAAACTTGGTAGTGTCCACATACTCAATCACTGCTTCTTCTAACTGCTTTCTCCCTTCAGCTCAGCTGATCTGTCACAGAGCTTAATAACCCGACAGCATGAATAATTGAACGCCGACTCCCTTCAGAGTGCTGGTGCTTCGTTATTATGTCGCGGCGGGGCACTTCTGGATGTTTTTAAATAGCTGAGTGGGAACGTTCAGCATTAATTCACTGTGGACACATGGAGCATCTGGAGGAGGGATGAGTCGAAGCTAAAGAAGAGATATGAAATGGGTTAAAGCCCAGGACGGATTACCATCATAGAGCGGAAACACTGCGTTTCCGACACTGGACGCTTCGTTTCCAGAGTTGCTTTATAGATTTATGAGGACATAAAGTTGTTTAAAAGGTCTTAATGAGACTTTAGACTTTAGAATTTTGGGAGCTGAAAGCAACCTTCACCAGTTATTCAAACACCACTGTTTTTCTGAATTAAATTCTTTTTCTTTCTCAAGTGAATGCAATTAGCTTCCTTATAAATTAATGAATGCAATTAGCTTCCGTATAAATTAAGTATTACCTTATTTTTTTATTTTATTTTATATTTTTATTATGTTATCAATTCAGAATAAAAAAAAAAATTTCTGTAAAAAGTATCTAATTAATTCAGAAAAACAAAGCTTGTTGATTTTTCTTCAAGTTACTGTAATACAATTCCCTGGTTATCTTACAGTAGCTTAAAAAATGATCTCAGTCTTTAATCACCTCTGTATCAGACTGAAATCCAGCTTAATGTTTGGCATTTATTTTATTTAACTACAAAGACCAAAACATGCAAGACTTTTTCTATGTTATTTACCACATATGGACATCTGGTCTCCTCACACATCTCCAGGGCGATGAGGTCAGCCTTCTGAAGACCAACGCTGCCGTCCACCAACAGGAACGTCCTGACCAGACTGGAAGAAACCAGACATCAGACACAGAGTGACTCCCAGGAAGTAAAATAGGAAACCAGGTCTTTACCAATTAATGTTTTCAGCACCTCTTCCAGGAAGCTAAAGAGCAAATAAAGTCTCACAACAAAAGCAACAATGAACTGGAGCTGAAGGGGAGAAGTTCCATAGCACCACCTGGTGGATAAAGCTTCAAGTATCCAGTGATGTAAATAGCAGTTTCAGCAGCCACCGTGTCTCACTTCATAAACACAGTGAACTAAAGCAAAAGATAAAACACTTTCTGCAACTCCTTCAGTAATAGAAAACACCTGAGCAGCCCCCAAACCCTCACACCCCCTCTGCTGGACCAAATGCACACAGTACCAGGCTCCACCTGTCAGTGACTGACTTCCTGACTGACAGACAGACAGCAGCAGGTGAGGCTGGGGAGCCTCTTCACTCCTCAATAAGAATCATCAGCACTGGCATCCCCCTGGGTTGTGTTCTCGCCCCATTCCTCTTCTCCCCGCTGATCCTCAAGAGTCATGAGAATCTGGATACGAGATGCTGAAATGATGGACACCTGGGTTAAAATCCAAGCCAAAGAAGTGGTAGCTTTTACTGAACGCATCAACTTGGTAGACCATATTATCAGGTTTATTAGAGAAGATGCTAAAAAAGACAAACTACGCATCCTGGACTATCTGGTACTTATGGAAGGAGATGGCAGCTTCACCACAGAATACTTCAGGAAACACACCTATGGACCCAACAGCTACTTTTTGACTCACACCACCCACTGAAACATACAGAAAACTATAGCATCTAGCTGAACATGTCACAGATAAAGAAAAAAGTATGAAAAATGTATTCCAAACTTGTTGATCCCCTAACTGGGCATATGTATGACATCTAGGTAGTCTAAAAACAGTCAACTCAGGCTAGTGCAGGAGAAGACAAAGGGAGATGGAAATCCCATTTGTGGCGGGAGTTTCTGAGAAACTATGAAGGATATGTTCTAAACACAACATTCCAGTGGATTTTAAATATGGCAACACCCTCAAGCAAAGGCTGGTTCATTCCAAGGACAAAACACCCAAACCCAAAGCTCAGAGGCGTGGTATAACCTTGATAGCCTCGTTTGGAATAACCATAGCCTTATTTGTGAGCCTTAACAACCCTCACATTAGACTTATATATCCGATACTTCATTTCAGAACTGAAGAAGCCTCTTGGATGAGAGACAAAACGCTTTTAAGTCAACAAGAAAAGTCCATTTGCCTTCATTTAAAACATCAAGATGGATGGGTAGCAACATGAGAAGAAATTAAAGGTATGGTGGATGATGCTTTTTTTTCTCGGTGGATCATCTACACCAAAGGTGTCGAACTCAAGGCCAGTGAGCCAAATTTGGCCCTCCCTAGCTTTTATGTGGCCCTTTAAACTGTAGAGGAACATATAGATAGAACTTAAATTTAATTCATGTGCATATAAATAGAACTTTTAAGCTCTTTAAATTCACATAAATAATATTTTATCAGTCAAATCAAATCAGCGTTTTTGGATAGTCCTAAATTATATAATTGTGAAAATATGTTCAGCATTGTTCAGTTTTATAAGATAACTCTGGATGCAGAGAGAGACATAACAGCATACGCATCAGAATGACATACCTTTGGTTAATGCGCGTGCATAGCAGTACAATTTGTACTTTTTCCCTTACTGTTTAAGATCAGTTCAAATGTAGTTAAATATATATATTATAGGTTTAGGTTTCGA
Organism: Apricaphanius iberus; assembly: GCA_028564705.1. Lineage (NCBI taxonomy): Eukaryota > Metazoa > Chordata > Actinopteri > Cyprinodontiformes > Aphaniidae > Apricaphanius > Apricaphanius iberus. Next base: position 82,312 of record JAPXFQ010002670.1, on the reverse strand, counting down.
CATCTACATTAATGTAATCTCTTTCTGTGACCATAGAACTAGAACATAAAGCCTGTGGGTTGGTTAAAATGGGTTAAATAACTCAATTTACGGTATCCAATTCTGACAAAGTATGCTAGATCGACAGATCATCAGCCCTTTAAGGAGATTCAGGATTGTGATGTGGCCCAAAGTAGAAATAAGTTTGACACCCCTGATCTACACTATTGGTCCTGAGAGTGCAGTTTTTATATGTAGCGTGCTACGCCATTATCCATTTATTCGGCCTCGCAGTTTTCACTGGGTCCTTTGAAATTGGCTGAGTAGCAAGTGAAAAGGGGTCTTCGAAGTGTATGAAAAGAATTGAAAGGCCTCAGAAGAGATAAACAAAGCCAGGGTGTTTTTGGGAGATTCTTTGAAACGATGGCATGCTCTGAAAGCACAAATTGGGCTCCCCACTGATTCCTCAGTCGCAAAGTTTCTACTCGACTTGGAGAAATGCATTTCAGATTACCGCTAGGAGAATTTAACTACGTCTATTTTGTTACTTTCCAGGGAATATCAGTTTTTTGTGAATGCGCATATTATTATTATTTTTTTAAAGCAGACAGGGTTGTTCTTTCCTGAAATTTAGAAAAATCCTTCACTATACCTTAAAGTATACAGAAAACATTCCAAACAAACCAGGAGTGTTATATAAACACTATTCATGCAAAAATGTACATTTATTAATTGTTTTAAGATACTTTTTGTTGATAATCTGATATTAGTTTTATATGTATTTAAATATTGATTTGTTCCCATATTTTTGGGGAGATTCTAAAAAGAGAAGAGATAACATTTTCTTTCATTGTGGGGGAGAATCCCTCAAAATATGGTACCAACCTGTTACATTCTTTCTAAAGCCTGCGTATGAAAGAGCACTAACAAAAAAGATGTGATAGGTTTTTTAACGATCCCCACGGGAACTGTTAACATTTCTGTCTCTTTTAAACGTTAACATATATTGCTTAGAATGGTGAAAATAAAAATGTGTGCTATGTAGTTTGACTGGTGTTACCGCAGTGTGACATAATCTGCAAGCAAAGCCCTGCTGAGCAAATCTGGTACCTACAACAGCATAAAAGATTAAAAAAATTCCTGTATTTCTTACGCTTACATGTCTTTTTTGATAGACAACCCTATTTTAAAAACAATACTAACAAAATGTAAGACTTTACAAAAATAATTTAAGACTTTTTAATAGTCTTAACTTTCCTTAAATCAATCTAGAAACATTTAATACTTTTCAATACCACCCAAATACCCTGGACAGACTTTTTTATTCTGGTCTGGGAACATTTGGAATTCACCAGGAGGAGCTGGACTGACGGATGTTTGGATTCCACTCTTGAACTGGTTCCTCCCCAACCTAATCCATGGATTTTATCTCGTTTTCCAGTTTGTTGCTTAAATTCTAAGTGATTTTTTAAACCCACAAGTTAAAACATATTAATACTGTGACTTAAACCTTTGTTTTAAAGTATTTGTGTCTGATGATTTCTCAAACATGTTGCAGAGTTGCAGACAAACGGTTTGAGTTGGTTATTATGTCCTCTTAGTGACTCGTCAACCTTTCTCTGCAGTGTTACTAAGAGAGTCATTTGTTCCTTAAATGTCCCACAGCTTTAAAACACAACACTTACTTCTTCCTGGTGTAAAGATAAGGCTCAACCATGTCAACAAAGTCTCTGGGAGCTCTGTGTCCGTAACCGGGCATGTCCACGAGCGTGAAGGCTTTACCCACTCTGAAGAAGTTCATCTTCTTGGTGTGGCCCTGCAGTAAAGATAACAAAGAAAGTTCTTATCAATACTGATGAGAACTGATCTGCATCTGGCCTTCGCTGGATTTTAATATTTTCAGATTATTTTCTGATCCTCTTTACTCGGCAACAATTCTTGGCAAAGACTCTGATCACTGAACTGATCAGAATCACCGATTCCTGCTTTTCTTTTAAAGAAAATAGCCATTTGAAGTCACGGAAAACAAAACACTGGTGAGAAAACTGCGACTGGTGTTTTGTGACTTCTCATCTTCTGTGGTGATGCGCGTTCCAAAACCAGCGGGGTGTGGCCTCGGGGTGACAGCCAATGGGAGGGGTAAGTGTTCTGTGTATGTGTTTTAAGATAGGTTGTTTTGCAGATTAGTTATAGCAACTTTAAACTAAATAAAGTGTGTTAAAGCTCATGTTGTTGGTTGATGCGTTTATAGAATGCTAACTATAGAAGTTCTTCAGTTTTGATGGTCGTAAGGATCGGATTTTTTAGTAAAATGGAAATTGAATAAGCATATTACGTCTCTGGAATCGGTTCATCTCCAATCTGGAGAGTTATTCAGAAAACAATAACTGACTAGCATTTAAAAACACCAAATACTCCATTGGATGTTCTGGTGCCAAGGCTACAGCAGTTTAACAACAAAAAAATGCTCTGGTTACGTTTCTGTATGTATTTAAATCCCCCAGAGCACCCCCTACAAGGTCTCTAAAAAAGGATGAGTTCAATGTCAAATTACCAACCTTGAAATTCTTACTGCAGTTTATTGACTGTGAGAAGTGATCAACCCGTCTGTGCGGAGAGGAAGAGGAGCTGAAGATGTCATGGTGAAGTTTATTCAGATACTCACTGGAGTTTTGGAGACTCGGACTTCAACCTCCGGAGTTAGGGAAAACAGAGCTTTGATGAGAGACGACTTCCCCACGTTGCTCCTTCCGATGAAACACACCTGGTAACACAGACTCAGGTAAATAACCCTCATGTAGGATTTCTACAACCCCCCAAAAATGACCAAAAGTCCCAGAGCTGGAACTTGCTGATGCACTTTTTTTGTGGTTTTTACTCCAACATCTTCATAAAATCTCTGAATCTGACCGGCCGGCCTCGTCCCGTAGGACCAAACTCGGACTCATCCGTCTCTGCGACAGCAAGCTGACGGATAGAGGCCAGCACTGGCAGCCATCTGTCGTCCTCCCAGAGAGGCAGAGTGGCGAACTAAACCGGCATGCCAAAGAGAGGCCACTGTTCCGTCTGAACAGCGCTAAATCTGCACATTTATCATCAGCTGCCTGCTCCTGCTCACTAATACATGACGCTGCAGGGGAGTAAAGAGATATTATGGGAGATTTTTTACAGAGCGGCTCTATATTTCAGGAGGACAGGGGAACATTTAGATGCCACATCCCTCGCCCTCATTCCTATTCCAGTGGGAGCAGGTGAAGTCAGCTGCAGGAGCAGCTTCTTCTAAAGATTCTGCAGATTCATTCATCAACCTTTTTTTCACCAGTTTAAAATCAGACAGTATTTTCAAGGACCTGTCTTGAAATAAAAAGATAAAAGTGGCATCACTTTAAATGTATGTAACAATAAATGTAAATCCAGCGCATGCTCGTGACTTCATTAGCAGCATCCCTGTATCATTGCACCAACAACTTAACAGTAGTAACGACCTTTCTGCTTCCTAATGCTCAATGATATGAAGTGCATTAAAAATGCAAATCACAACAACGCTGAATCTGTGGGAGCCCAGTGATTGTTTCTCTGTTATGAGACGGTCCCGTCTGGGGCAGTTTTAAAGGTTTCCTTGCCTCATTAGAAAACCTGGTTACCAAAGATTAGACTTGAGAGACCTCAGTGCGTGGAAATCAGCTGTCGTGATAAATCTGTAGTTTAAGTAGTAGGGCTTTGACTTCTGCCCAGAAATCATATTTGAAGTTTGTTTGTTTATTAAAATTAAAATTCTAATATATACAGTGGGGCAAAAAAGTATTTAGTCAGCCACCGATTGTGCAAGTTCTCCCACTTAAAATGAGAACAGAGGTCAGTAATTTTCATCATAGGTACACTTCAACTGTGAGAGACAGAATTTGAAGAGAAAAACCAGGAATTCACATTGTAGGATTTTTAAAGAATTTATTTGTAAATTATGGTGGAAAATAAGTATTTGGTTACTTCAAACAAGGAAGAGCTCTGGCTCTCACAGACCTGCAACTTCTTCTTTAACGAGCTCTTCTGTCCTCCATTCGTTACCTGTATTAATGGCATCTGTTTGAACTCGTTATCTGTATAAAAGACACCTGTCCACAGCCTCAAACAGTCACACTCCAAACTCCACTATGGCCAAGACCAAAGAGCTTTCGAAGGACACCAGGAAAAGAATTGTAGACCTGCACCTGACTGGGAAGAGTGAATCTACAATAGGCAAGCAGCTTGGTGTGAAAAAATCAACTGTGGGAGCAAATATCAGAAAATGGAAGACATACAAGACCACTGATAATCTCTCTCGATCTGGGGCTCCACGGAAGATCTCATCCCGTGGGGTCAAAACGACCATGAGAACGGTGAGCAAAAATCCCAGAACCACACGGGGGAACCTGGTGAATGACCTGCAGAGAGCTGGGATCAAAGTAACAAAGGTTACCATCAGTAACACACTACAATGACAGGAAATCAAATCCTGCAGTGCCAGACGTGTCCCCATGCTTAAGCCAGTGCATGTCCAGGCCCGTCTGAAGTTTGCCAGAGAGCACGTGGATGATACAGCAGAGGATTGGGAGAATGTCAATGTGGTCAGATGAAACCAAAGTAGAACTTTTTGGTATAAACTCAACTCGTCGTGTTTGGAGGAAGAAGAATACCGAGTTGCATCCCAAGAACACCATACCTACTGTGAAGCATGGGGGTGGAAACATTATGCTTTGGGGCTGTTTTTCTGCTAAGGGGACAAGACGACTGATCCGTGTTAAGGAAAGAATGAATGGGGCCATGTATCGTGAGATTTTGAGCCAAAACCTGCTTCCATCAGTGAGAGCTTTGAAGATGAAATGTGGCTGGGTCTTCCAACATGACAATGATCCCAAACACAACGCCCGGGCAACGAAGGAGTGGCTCCGTAAGAAGGATTTGAAAGTCGTGGAGTGGCCTAGCCAGTCTCCAGACCTCAACCCCATAGAAAATCTGTGGAGGGAGTTGAAAGTCCGTGTTGCTTGGCGACAGCCCCAAAACATCACTGCTCTCGAGAAGATCTACATGGAGGAATGGGCCAAAATACCAGCTACTGTGTGTGCAAACCTGGTAAAGACCTATAGTAATCGTTTGACCTATGTTATTGCCAACAAAAGTTATATTACAAAGTATTGAGTTGAATTCTTGTTATTGACCAAATACTTATTTTCCACCATAATTTTAAAATCCTACAATGTGAATTCCTGGATTTTTTTCCCACATTCTCTCTCTCACAGTTGAAGTGTACCTATAATAAAAATTACTGACCTCTGTCATCATTTTAAGTGGGAGAACTTGCACAATCGGTGGCTGACTAAATACTTTTTTGCCCCACTGTACACTAATATCTATTTATTATATTCCGACTGTTAAATGTCTTCAGTGAGACCGATTTTGGTATCAAACTTAAACTTAGTTCTTTATGTTCCGTCCACCAGAGGGCAGTTTATAATTCAATCTTAATAGATTACGTCTATGCAGCTGCATAGATGCAGCCCCAATATCGTAGAAGAGTGACCTCGTCTACCCAGGAACTGTCAACCACTGACACCGCCGCAATTTCGGCGTATAAATGTAAATGTGTAGCGACGTAACGGTTTACTTTAATCGCTTTTTTGAAAACTGATTTAACATTTAAGTTGATAGGTTAAGGTTTAACAGGACCACAGGTGACCTTACGTAATGTAAACATCCGGCAAAACTGTGGAATAGTACGTCCGATTACATGCCTACTACTCTCTTGTTTGCTCAGAATCTGAATTAAACGTTTAAAAGCAGCACATTTACAAAAAAACATTCCCATAAAGGTTCAAAGATTAAGAGATCACTATAATTCATTTGAATATTTATTAAAAAAATAAATAAAATCGAATTATATTTCTATAACCAAGTTCGGAGTCAAAGACCTATTAAGTAGGACTGGTATTTTATGTTTAAAGTGTCTTTCTTGACAATTGTAGACCATTCTTCTGTCTCTTCACTGGACATTTTCCTTTTCAGCGACCTCTATTTTTTATCATTTTGCTAGCTTCTGAATTTATCATTGTTTTATTGTTGCATTCTGTTCAGCTCCTTGGGTGCCTTTTCGGTCACTGAAGGCGTTATTTAAATAAAGGATTATGATGATGAAAGGTGAACTGACAGAGACACAGTAGCAGGGCAAATAGAAACCTCCCTCTAGTTAATCCCAACCTGAACAACCAAACTTGTTTAGTGCAGTTTCTGGCCAGCAGAGGGCTACTGGTTGCTTTCAATGTAAAGCTGCTCAAGTTTCTGGCTCAAGAACCACTGAACCCAGTTTGAAAGTGATAGCTTAAAGAGATACTCCTGAAAATTGGAGATATTTGCCCTCTCAAGGCTTGCGGTGTAACACCACTGTCGTAAAACCAAATCTCTATGGAGTGCATCGGAAGAGGCCAGTGTACTGACGGTTTTACAAGCTCGCTAGCCAAAAAAACAAAACACTTCAAATTAACAGCACGTCAGTTGGTAAACCATCAGTATAAAGCCGTAATGTTCAGCAATGAGGTACAGGATTAAGATTTTAATATCATCATCATTATATTATTACCGTTTGATAGCGTGTGACGTAATGCTGTAAAGAGAAACTCAGTCAGTAATTCTGGGAAGTGTCCCAGGAGAGAAAGTTGTTTAGTGTGGTTTTCAGCAGCGGGACGCTCCCGTGCAGTGATTGCTCCGAAACTGAACATAATAAATGCTGGTATGGTGGAAAAATGTTTTGGGAAAACATGTTGTCTTTAAAGTGTTAAAAACTCTTTACTCTTGATTTAATAACTATGACTGAAAATTAAAACAGTAAACCGCTTCTAGGAGTTTAAAACTCTCGTAACATACCAAGTCCATCCAGAGAGCAGCATTTTTTATTTGTAGGTTCAGAGAAAAGCCACTTACTGAAACACGATCAGATTCCAGCAGGGAAAACAGAAACTAATCTTTGCAAATGCAGATTTTTGTTTTATTTAAAGCATTTTGTAAGCAGCTTAGTCATTTCCCTAACCTGCCAGGAGCCTGTTTGATTTGGTGTTGCATAAACTATGTAAGTGAATGGGGACAGGAATTTGTGCGCAAAAGTAACGAAAAATACTCAATAGTCATAACGATTGCAAACGAAAGTAAGTAACACCAAGAAATATATTACAACTAAGCACCGCTGTAAGGCGTCACTGTAGGGCACCACTATAGGGAACTACTGTAAGGCGTCACTATAAGACACCACTGTAAGGCACCACTGTAAGGCGTCGCTTAAGGCACCACTGTAAGGCTTCGCTGTAAGGCACCACTGTAAGGCGTCGCTTAAGGCACCACTGTAAGGCTTCGCTGTAAGGCACCACTGTAAGGCTTCGCTGTAAGGCGTCACTGTAAGGCACCACTGCAAGGTGTCACTGTAAGGCGCCACTGTAAGGCGTCACTGTAAGGCGTCATTGTAAGGCACCACTGTAAGGTGTCACTGTAAGGCATCACTGTAAGGCACCACTGTAAGGTGTCACTGTAAGGCGTCACTGTAAGGCACCACTGTAAGGCGTCACTGTAAGGCACCACTGTAAGGCGTCACTGTAAGGCGTCACTGTAAGGCACCACTGTAAGGCGTCACTGTAAGGCGTCACTGTAAGGCACTACTTTAAGGTGTCACTGTAAGGCACCAATGTAAGGCACCACTGTAAGGCACTACTGTAAAGTGTCACTGCAAGGCGTCACCGTAAGGCGTCACTGTAAGAAGTCACTGTAAGGCACCACTATAAGGCACTACTGTAAGGCGTCACTGTAAGGCATCACTGTAAGGCACCACTGTAAGGCACTACTGTAAGGCGTCACTGTAAGGCATCAATGTAAGGCACCACTGTAAGGCACTATTGTAAGGCGTCACTGCAAGGCGTCACTGTAAGGCGTCACTGCAAGGTGTCACTGTAAGGCCTCACTGTAAGGCACCACCTACTTCTGTAAACACAAATGTGAGCTGCACTGAGTTTCTGCTGCAGTACTTTGAGTACATAATGTGACACATCAAACATCATGTAATACAAGAAAACGGTTCTTGCTTGTGTATCCAAGGGTTGAGAGAACAAGCAGAAGACCTTCGGTAACACGATGTTTCACAGAATTCCATCTAAACTGGAACGAAGACGACTTGCTGCCCTAGGAATACCTCAAACACTCATGGAGATAATTAATTTCTGATTTATGAGGAGGATTTCACACCAGAGGACTACAAAGAATATAAAAAAATAAAAATAATCGACCATAGATGGTACTGTACCAGAAATAATACAGCATCCACTTTTTGTACAAATATAGAACGGCTTCCATTATCGATGGCTCAAAGTAATGTTCTATTTACTCTTAATCCTTGTGTGTCGCTGGGCTATTATGAATTACTATAAATGTGACATTTGGCTGTCTTGTCACCTCCACGTTTACTGTATAACATTTACAATATTTCACCCTAATGACTCTAAATGGCAGGTTTTGTAAATTAAATCACTTTATGTGATTTTTGCAGGAGTACGTCATGTCGTTGCGTTTCGCAGCGTCAGCTTAGAGAGGTGCTTTGTCGTGAAATAGTCCCTAATCTAAATCAACTCCTTTAATTCCTTTATATGACTTATTCTGTTTTGGAAAAATTTGGCTAATTGTTGATTAATTTACAACACTTTTGCACACAAAATGCTAGCTGTTACCATTCGTTTACATTCTCTATGCTAAACTAAAGCAAACGGACTACTGCCAGACTAGCAGAGCTTACTTATGGGTGGAATATCCCTATAAAAGGTTCCTGCAGAAGTGTAAAATCACTTTGTGGACCTCAGGCAGAGTGCTGACTGACCTCTGGCTGCTTCAGGGCAGGAGCGTGATCCATCCTCTCTGCAGATATGTAGTAATCGATCCTGTGAGATGGTGAAGAACAGAAGAGCTTCTCTGCCTCCATCATGTCCTCCACAGAGGGATGAAACAGCTGAAACTGCATCCTGTCCACAGACCTGAAAAAAATGACTCCGGTTGATTAAAAAGCATCTGGCTGAGAGTTTGATTGGCGTGCAAAATTACTCGCTCAGTACCTGTCCAGGTGCGCCTCCAGGCCGCTGAAGGGGTACAGTAGGCTCTGCATCTTTTTGGGAGGCAGCGAGGTTGCTGTCTGAAGCGAGGCCAGCTTATGGATGTGACGACTGACTAGGCGAACCGAAGCCCCACACTGGAGCCGCAGAGGAAGCTGGAGACAAAACATGCTCCTTAGCCGACTTCAAATCGGCTGCCAAGCTGAAGAAAACACACAGAAATCAGAGTTTACAAGTTTTTTTTACAAGTTAAATAAATAAAATGTATTTTTTCTTAAGAAATATTGTAAGAAATACAATTAAATACATCTTATTAAAAAAAGGGGGGTATTTTATAATCCAAGTCATGCTTGCTTTTATTATCTGATGCTATAAAACATCTTTATTTGCACAGGCTGGACAAACTGGTTGTCTACAAGGACTGAAAGTAAAAGAAAAAAAGCCTTTAAAAAAGATTACCTTTAGAAGATACATTGTTGTCTGTTTATTAAATTTCCATCAGTGAAATAACTGGGGTATAATGTAACTTTTGCTTCATTAAAACCATGTTTGATCCAAGTGAAGGTGAGTAGAATATTTAACCCACCAAATAGATCACAAAATTGAGTGCCCATGAAATTTTTTTTTCTCTTAAAACTCAGAATTCATTGTGATGTTAAAAACATTATTGTGTATCCTGTTTCCATGTTTCCTACCACCATCCTTTTAAATACATTTAATTTAATCAGAAATAAGTAGCCACAAAAGCAGACAATTCTTAACTTTCATAATATTTAGCTGTTATTTCTTTTTAAATATTTTTATCTTCATTTATGTTGTGGAAAACTTTTGTGTTGCATATTTGGGGAAAAAACTGAATACTTCTTTTAAAATGGATTTCTCTCAATAAATGTTTAAATGGCATTCGAAACCATTTTGAAGTTGTTCTGCTGCAACATATCTGGAAAGGGAGAATGTTCATAAGCAAATATCTTGACATATATGTAGAATTGGAGTCTTTTTTGTCTCCACACGATCAAATCCTACAATCTAGTCTTCTTTTTCATGACATCCTTTGCTTTAAAATTTCTATAAATGATGTTAGTTAAGGTATTTCGACCCCACGTGTTTAAACTATAGCACCGCTACATGTTTAAAAAGCTTCTCTTGTGCGGATCTATGCTTATACTACCTGCTACCTGTCACCTTGGTGCTGTTACCTCTGAATCCCCCGGGTGGGACAATAAATAGTTATTATATTCTAATCTATTCTATTCTTGTTCCACTAAAGCTGCTTTATGCTTTGCTTTCGTTTTTTATGAACTCACGCCCTCTAGTTAACCCCTGTATCTCAGAATGACACTAAATAGCCTACACACAAAACCACAATTTAAACATACTTGTATGAAACCCGCTGGTATTAAATGCAGAACGAAGTAAAACTTACGCCTCAATGATTTTTTTTCCTTGAAACATTAAACTCCTTTATTGCTAATTCTCCCTCATTATGTCATAATTCGACATAGAAAGAGGAAAAATTATATGCAAGCCTGAAGTTTCTTCTCCTGTCTGTCTTCATTCCTCCATGTTTACAACGGACTCTTCTTCTTTGACGCTTTTCGGCCAGTAGCACCCTCCCTACCGCCACGTAGTGGTATAAAGTGTTAACAAAACTTTAGAGGCAAAAATCTCGCGAAACGACGACTACTATTTAATAGTGACCTGCTTTGAGATTGGATGCCCGTCTTTTCTTTAGTATTTAATTATTTATTTATTTATTTATTTTAAGTTGAGTTTTAAGTTTTGTGTATTTAAATAAATAAATCACAACTATTCTTCACCTTCTGACTTCTGATTTGCAGAGGTAGCCAAAAATTTAACTCAATTAAAAGTAGCATTGCTTAAAAATGTTTTTTCTCAAGTAAAAGTACAAAATAGTATTCCAAAAAATTAAGAGGAAAAGTAAGTATGAGTAAAAAGGTTACTCAAGTATTGAGTACTCGAATATTTGTTCTGAGATCATAAAAATAATGTAATTGGGGAAAAAAATAAAGGTATATGCAAATTCTAAAGACTAAAAAAGATAGAAATACTTAACATAATAGTAAAATAACAAATTTGACAACTAGAAAGATTTTTCCAAATATTTTTTTTCTAAGCAAAATGAATCAAATCAATAAAGAGAGTAGGTAATATAGGCTATATATATATATATATATATATATATATATATATATATATATATATATATATACATATTAGGATGATGAACCTTGAGTACAAACAAAAGATTTCACTTTAATACAAAGTGTATGACTCTCAGGCAATTATGGTTAAAACAAGCATTCAGTTTCATTCAGTAGTCACTCGCTGTGGGTAAAGTAGCCAGAAACTTTACTAAAGTAAGAGTAGTGATACTTTCTAAAAATATTACTCAAGTAAAAGTAAAAAAGTATAGTCTAGTCTGATTTTTTCCCCAAAAAAACTAAATGTAGCTGAGTAAGTAGTTACTACCCACCTCTGTTGATTTGGTAACTCACAGCCTATATCAGTTATGGCAAATGCATTTCTGATCTATGAGGTTCTAGAATTTCTGCCAGTTCTAATAGATTACTTTTAATTATCTGAACATTTTCACTGTAAAGTATCTGATTTTAGTTGTTGTTTTACCAGAATGTCTAATTCTCTATATCACTTCAATATTTGACAAATTTTGCATTTAGTATACCTCGAAAAAAGTACATCTTTAACTTTTTCACCTGATATTTTAAACACAAACCTTCATTTGTTGGGCTAAAAAGACTACTCAAGTATTGAGTAGTTTAGTAATTGTTCTGAGTAATGTAATTGGACAAAAATATACAGTTATGTACACTGAAAGAAGGTGGTGCATAACTGTGAAGTGGATGAAAAAGGATCAACCATTGTCAACAGGTTCCAAACATGTGTTGTGCGCCTATATTGCAATCCCCTTTAGTTTAATGTCCCTAATAAAATCTAGTGCACCTACTTATCACCAGAAGTCACCTTGTTCTAAATAGTAAATAAAAGTTCACATTTATGTTATTTGATGTTAGTATAAATCCAACTGCCCTGATCTTATTCTTAATCTTATTCTTAATCGGTGTAATTTAGGTAATTTTTTAAAGCAAAATGTCAGCTTCACATCTACTTCTATACAATCCATTTTAGTTAAATTTTTTTCAAATTAGATAATAAAATAAAATTTAGAAATTTTGATTCCTGAAATCATAAAATAACTGGTTCTGGAGGACTTTCTGTGGAAAGGAAAAACAATAAAAGTGTAAACCTGTAGGAGAAAATAACAGCGAGAGAAAGTCAATATGTCTTCCCCAAATGAAAACTATGGCAGCTACAGATGTAGCATAAATATATAGTATAGTATAGTATAGTATAGTATAGTATAGTATGGTATAGTACGAAAAACAAATACATAAATAAATAAATAAATAAATGTGAAATGAAATAATTATTTGGTATTTATATTCACATTTATTTACAGATTTATTTATTTATTTTCAAATGCATTTAGCCATCTATTTGTTTATTTCCACCAATATTGTTTATTTTGGCAGGGACAGTCCTCCATACTGGATAATCTATGCCACTCTCAACTATAAGCTTTATCAAAAAGGAAAGTTTCTTTTCAATATTATTTAATGAATAAAAACACATTAAAAAAGTAAAACAAAACTCACAGAAAAATACAAATAAATACATATTTGCTAATATTATATGTTATGAAACATCCATCCATCCATTTTTTGAACCGCTTATTCCTCAAGGGGTCACGGTGGGGCCGGTGCCTATCGCCAGCTGTCAACGGGCGAGAGGCGGGGTACACCCCAGACAGGTCGCCAGTCCATCACAGGTTAGGAAACATAAATACATAAAAACTCAAAACAAAAAAAACGGAAAGTTTTAGGAAAAATGTAAAGGTACAGACAGGGTGTCTGTCTCACCAACAAAAACCTATAGATTGTTACATAGAAGAGGGGCCTTATAACTGAGATTGTGATTAGAGCTACCACCATGTTTAGTTTTGTTAACTGTAGTTACCAGCAGTGTTTAGTTTTGATGAGCTGAAGAATTGTTATTGATTTTTGAAAACAAAACAAAAAATACAGAAGAATGTATTCGAATAAATATAAGAAATATAAATAAAATCAACAGGAGCTGAGTTTTTTTGAGAAATGTACTTTTACTGTCAGTATCATTTCATCCGTTAAAAATATATTCTTTCTCTTTGTTTCACAGGTTTAAGAAAATATGGGAATGGAAAAATGCTTGCTTATGTGTTCTTCCCCCCTCATCTTTCATGCAGTTTGTACTAAAGACACTCAAACTAAGACCAAGTGAGGAAATCATTGCTCTAATCTAACATCACATGGGTCTTTAAAGCCTAATTTACGACGTGAATCCTCTTTTAGACCCAGCTCCATCGCTCATGTTGATGCATGGCTGCAGAAACGTGCAGAAACATTCCTGCTTTCTGGAAACGTGGAGCCTCTCCCATCCACAGGGAAAAGGTACCTCTCCGCCCCGTCCCAAACATCCTCCATCAACCGCTCCCTGAGGATTACTGGGGATTATAACGCTGACGTGGAAGAGGAGCACGCCAAAGAAACGTCTCCATAAATTTGGTCATAGGAGGTGGTGGAGATAAGAGCAGCTCCTGACCTCCTTCTTTAAATGAATTCCTTCACTCAGTCTATTGGAAAAGTTCTTTTTTTTCAAACAATATTTTCCCACTTTTTAAGACATCTTCCCTCAAACATATTTATTATTTTTCTTTTTTTCCTAATATTTATCCTGTTTTATTCATGGCTGGTGATGAATGTACATAATTTGCAGATTTCAGAGGATACAACTGATGTAATCTATGAAGAGTTCCACACGGTGGCACTGCAGACAACTGAAAGCATCAATTATCTGCCTTCACCAGCTTGTGCCAGTCCTCCATCTGGCTTTTATGACCTGATGTGATTCATAGTATGTTCACTGAACAAATTAATTCACAGATAAGCTGTTACAGCTCTCTTACTCTCCCCATCCATCAAGGGAGGTTTGTGTGCTCCTTCGAGCATCTTTTCATACACATCCTGTTTAAAAGGATAGAGAGATTTTAAACCATCCAACCAGAAAACGTGTGCCTCTGACGAGAGTGACGTGTTCAGATGAAACAAGGGGACCAGAAAGAAAGCTGCAGAGGTGATTTAGCAAATTAAACTCTTCGAGCTACATTAGTTCCCTCTTTTATTGTCTGACAGCAGGAGGAACCTGCAGGTTTTTTTCTCTCCATCCACTGTTTATGAGGCTTTTAGCACCGCAGGAGCACGGATGAAACCTTTAAACCCCCCACGTCAGCGAGGTTTTTAAAAGGCCCTCGTGTGAGAAACGAGACAGTGAGGGATTTATAGCCAGGCAGATAAATGAGGGACAGAAAGAAGGCGGGGAGCAGAGCGGAGGGCGGCCGTGGGAGCGACTCCGGCAGCCTATCCTTCACTGCGAGCCATGGGATCAAATGCCAAACTGATCAATCGTCCACCAAGCAGACAGCTGCAGTACGGGCCATGATGGCATTTACCTCCACAGGGGGGCATATCAATAAAATAAAAAGAGGCATCAGCCCAACAAACAAGCTGCACACCCACACCATTAAACCAGCCATCATCTTCGTCATTGTCATTCTTTTTGTTGTTTTTCCTCCGTGTCTGCTTTGATTTTCCCTCTTCGTTCCGTTCCAAACTTTCTATTGTCCCGTAGTAATGGGATTTACTGACAGGAAAGGTATCATCATCGACACTCCAACATTCATGCACAAAGGAATTCAAAATGCTTTACAAGATGAACAAAATGACATAAATAAAAGACGACACATAAATCAATGACTGACTAAATGATTTTGTATATTAACAGAAAGAAAAAAACAGATAAATATTTACGAAATGATAAAAATGGACCCATAAAGGGATCTTTGACCTTTATGGGAAAGCTGTAGTCAACAGTGATTTTTATGGTTCAGATTTATAGGCGATTCTAACCTCAGGGCTTTGGCTAGTTTGTTGTTGAGCTGAGGAGCACAGCATCTAAACGTTGCCTCTGCTTACTTCCTTCTGGTCTGAAACGCTGACCTACATCAGATGTCGCGATTTATTGTTGTTGGTCATTTTGATTGACAGGGTCAAAAAGATCTGGACATGATCTATTTTTACCTGTCAGTTTTTGTAATTATAACATATTCATTTGTCTTTTTATTCCATTTTAAATATTATAGTCTCAGAGGTTAGTCCTGCTCCATTTGAAACTGAAATACACACCCACTTATTAGTAATCAAACAGTGGGGTTGCTAGAGTGGTTATTGTCATGAGGTTTTGGATTGTTTCCTCAGATAGATGACTTCTCATGGGGGTTTAGATGCTGTTCTGGAGGCTGAATACGTGCTCCATAACCCCAGTGGAGATCGGAATTAAGTGCCACAGTTTTGAAAGGAGGAAACATTTTTCCAATGAAAGTGATCAGAATTCGGAAAGACTGCTGACCTGCAAGCTATTGCCTCGACAATAATATATCCCTCAGCATGCATGACACAAACCAAAGCCTCATAACTCTTCAATGCACTGTCAGCTCCCATTTAGCAAAATGCAGTACGGTGTCCAGGTCTGAGATGATGATCAGATGCTCTCATGGGAATCTTTCTGATTGATTTAGTTAATTGTACCTGTGTTTTAGGTCCCAGACCACTCAGTATTATATAGAGCAGTGAACTTTTGCTTAACTTGTTTTATTTTACAGACAATGGGACAGTGCAGTGATTTAGAGACTGCTGTGAAAACATCAATTTTCGGCCTTCTGGATGAGCTGCAGGTGTACGATGTATTTTTTTAATAGCATGTAACCCACTGAAAATAAGAGTGCAACAGTTTTCTGAATCCATTTTTTACAGAGAAGACAAGATTTTAAAGAGTGCTTTTCCCCCCTAAGAGGATATTAAGAGTGTGATAAAATGAATGTAGGTGTTAGTGTTTTAGGTCTAAGCAAATGGCCACAGATAGTGTTTTTTTTGCGGGATCTGTGATCTTTAGTTTTACTAAATGTAGCACTTTCTTTTGTTATTATGCACACAGTGCCTCAGTGACCATGGTGATACCATAGGAATATTCAAGTTGTGCATCAGTGTACCGAGAATGGAGCTTTGAGGAACCCCAAATGGGAGCTTAGGAAACTCCAACTAAAACTTAACAAATTAAAATAAGTTCTACCATTTCTTATTTTTACCACGCCAAGCTCAGTATTGTGATGTGGTGGAAAATCTGACAACAAAACAGTGAAGAGATTTGTTTAAAGAGGAAAATTAGTTGTAAGAGAGCATTTTGAGTGATCTTTGCAAAAACTCTAGGTTAGATGTCTAAAATCGCTTGATGTTGAGATCAGATTCCTTCAAAAGAAAAGAATAAATATTGTCCAGCTGCAGTTCCAAGCAGTCACCCACACATGCCTACACAAAAAGCCTCAACAATAATAATCTCACACTGAATTATCACAGAGCCTGACCCCTGTGACCTTTTAGAACCATTAGTCAGTTAATTTACATGTTAAGCACTGATGCCCCTGCTCCAGACCAGCCTCTGCTACCTCCCACAGTGACCTGACAGTGTCACAATAAAATGCACACCGCCAGAATCCCCCCAAAGGCCCTTGGCCTGTTCTTCCCTTTTTGTTTGTCCTGGAGGATGAAGTGCGGAGGAGTTTATCAAGCCGAGAGGTTGAACCATCAGTGCAGCTCATACAAACACCCTTGGCTGTCACAGTCGTTTGCCGACCGGGCAGGAGGACAACTGGAGTCTGCCACAGAGGCCAGATTTGTTCTGCTGCCCATCTGGCTGAGCTGAAGGCTGTCAGGATCAACACCTGTGGCAAAAATCCTCCGTCTCTGCAGCACTCGGCGCATGGAGACGCTGTGTCGTTTAATCACGCTCTCGCTCGCTCCATCCAGTGTTCGCATTACTCTCTGTCTGTGTTAAATAAACATGGCTGCCCTCACTCTCTTGGAAAAAAGGAGACCTGTTACAAATGAGGCCATTTACCTTGCTGTAACCTCAATCAATATTACCGCTACCCCTCTGCTGCGCAAGCTGCAGCTGAGACTCAAACACCCGGCAAAGTTAGTAGCACCGGCCTTGCAGCTTTTAATGAGAACTGGAAGGATCATAAATCAGAAGCCACCGCCTGGTCGTGCCGTTCCCGGTTCCTATGCTCTTCCCTAAGCATCTCCCCTGAATACAGCATAAATATTTTGGCAGTTGCTGCTTGGAAGGATATTACAGCACGAGCACCGAGGCGCTCACAGATATCGATTTTCCTTTTAACAGCCAAGAACCTTGGCTTAGGATTGCATCGATACGTGGAGGAAAAGGAACAAGGAGAAGTGACCTTGAGTCAGGAAGCAATATGGATAAATAAAGCAGGAAAGAAACAAAAGTCTGAGGATGACATGGTGGTGAAACCCAGGGGTCAGACAAAAACCCATGGAACACAACAACAGGCAGATCTTTACATGGAGGAACAGCTTTTTGAAGGACTTATTTATTCATTATTAGAAGATGAGAATTGAATTGTAGTTATTTTAGATAGAAATAAAAATGGTGAAGTGTGGTGGTGATCCTTAATAAAAGCAAGAAGAGACAATAACAATAAATAAAATAAAAATAAAGTAACATTGACATAAATTTTAATATCTCTTATTTTATGTAGAGAATGGGATTGGGAATTGCTAAAGCAGATATGAAACATTTAAAAAAAGACTTGAAAAATTGTAAAGGACGGTCGAGAGAACTTTGAGAGAAATTATAAATGGAGATAAATCGACAGAGAAAATGTAATATGCCTTAAGAAGATTTGCGAAGAGAAAAGATCAATACCTGCCGAAAAACCACTATGTATGTATGTATGTATGTATGTATGTATGTACATACAGCTATTTAGTTTCCTATGTAAAGATTTAAAACAGCGCCTTTCATACCATTTGGTTGTGGTCATGTATTCATGTATTTTGAAGATTGTCCATTATGTTCTCATCACTGGGGGATATTCCTGACAGAAAACAGAAATCATAAAAAAATAATCCTCTACATTTATTGCTGTCAAAGAGGAGGAGAACAGAAAAGCAAGAGAGGCTCAGGAAGCAAAACATCCAACACAAGAGTATCATTGACTTGTACTATGATTAATAATTGTCCATAACTCTGGGAATGGTTTCTATCCAGTTTAGAAACTGCTTGGAGTTCACTGTTCTACAGAAAGAAGAGCAAAACATTTGAGACAGCTGGCAATCTCCTCATGAGTGGAGGTCTCAGCAACTTTTCCCTAAGGTCAGACGATGCAACACTTACAGAAATGAATCATCCATCCATTATCTACACTGTCTATCCTTTGCAGGGTAACATAGATACACAGGGCAAACAGCCATGCATAGACATACTCACCACCTTCTTACTGCAAGGCAACAGTGCTACCAACTACACTACTGTGCAGCCCTAGAAATGAAACTAAGAGCTTTATTTCAGACCAGCCTAAGCTCATTTAGCACAATAAAAAAGAAGGCTGATCAAATACTTCTGGTTATACTTCTGCATGCCCATTCAGGCTCCTGGCTTGCTCAAAACAGATTATTAGATGAAGTTCCTACCATGCATTGTATTGGCTCAAGACAACCAGTAGAGGGTGGTTTAGTTTATTAATTGGGACCCTTGGAAGCAGTAAAGAAGATACTTTTATACGGTTGTATGCCAAAATGGACATCAGAGCTTTGCTCTTGTTTTTAATAAACAAAAGCAAAGTTAGCACAACCATGGGTAAGGCTAAAGCGTAGCTTCTCCAGCAGCAATTTTGCACCCACATGCAGATATGCAGTTGGTCTGTCGGTGTTGCAAAGCAGTTCTCTACCAGGACAGCAGACGTCACAGACCTTTTCTAGCGGGTATGTCTACCATTGCAGTGATGTCTCTGGTTGATGACAGTCAATTTACTTCAGCTTGTAAATGCACATCCACTCAAGGAGCAATTGATGACTGATACTGAGTTTAGATTGAGCTGGGGAGTTTTTTTTTACGAGAGATGGAGCCCATTGAATACTCTAAAAACACATGAAAACAAGCAAACACAACTGTCTGTATTGTTGTTCTCTATACCTCCTGGTGTTCAAAACTGCCAAAAGATCATATTAGATAAACTGGCCTTGCAAAATTAAGCATCTAGTGCCCAAAAGCTGCATTTACTAACAATTACATCGGCTCAGTAGTTTTAAAGGGGGATTCTTTCCTCTCTACTGTCACTACATGCTTGCTCAGTATCAGGAATTGCTGAGGGTATTGCTGTGGTTGGAAAGTCTGCATCAACGGTGCCCAACCTCATGTCAATGACTTTACACAATCTGCTTGGATTCCTTTAATAGAAAGCTTTTTTAAAATATTGGAATATTTGTATAATTGTATTAAAAGGCTTTTCTTGTAAATTGCTGGGAGATGACATCTATAGTGAATGGGTGCGATATAAATAAACTGAATTGAACTGACTATAAAGCACTGTTCTGATGAAATGAGCTTGGGGTGATGTTGGCCTGACCAATAACAGATGAGCGCTCTCCTTTGCATTCAACGGATAGTAAAAAAAATGGACTCTACTCCATCCATACCAGCGTAGGTGACGGACAGCCCTTGCGTCAACGCTTAATGGAGTTGCATGTCTCCGCACTTCTGCAGGCAGAGAAGCATAAACTAATCCTAAGCCTTAACCAACCCCTAACTAACCCTTAATACATCACCAGTCTTAGAGAGGGAAGTGCAACCTTGAGTGACATTCTGGTTTACCCTCCATACCATTAGATGGCAGTAATGCACCGAATTGTTGTTTGCCAAATGCCATTAAACATCATAAAGAAGAAGAAGGACAATGTGTTAGATTTAGGCTAATACAAGCATGCTATGGGTTAGCTATGCTATGTTAGTGAGAAACACACACACAAGGAACGAACATACCAACATTTTTTAGTAGCAGTTTCAGTTGGATTCGTGAAATAAAATATGTCTTGGATCAGCTAATTTATTGGTGGACAATCATTGGACAGTTGTAGGCCGCTTTTGTTTAAGATGGCTCTGTTCTGTTTATAATATTAAGGCTTTAAATGGTGAGGTGCACATTACTTTTCTTTCTGAGTGCTTTGACAAAAGAGTTAATTGTGTCTACAGTTATTGGCTGTAGTGTACATAGAAGGGATGTTGTATAAGAAGGCAGATTTGACCCAGAAGTATGCAGCTTACCACCACAATCGCAACATTGTGAAATCTTGGGAGGATTGAATATCGGAAGGAATGGTAGATATAATTCCTCCATATCAAAAGTGTCAGTGAAAAAATAACTATTGAGTTAGGTTTCTACACCTTTATTCTGCTTTTAAATGCTGTGTTAGTCCCCTTCATAGTCTTAATTGTATTCCCCTTATTATCGGACCTGTAAGTAACTTTGAATGAAGCCTTTCTCTGTGCTCCAGAGAGGTAATGGGTAAAATCTGAACTACAACCCAAATCCCAAAGGAGTTCCAGAAAGGAGAGAGAGAAGCAGAAAGTTCAAACTATTCATATCTCTCTCAGACCAACGACACAGTTATGAGAAGCATGGTGTGTTGACTGGACCATTCAGAACTGGTTGTTATTTTCCATATACTCAGTGGAATACCTTCCATTCCATTACTTTGAGAGAGTAAGACTGTTCGCTGGTTTTGTTTTTAAAACTGTAACATGGGGAATGACCATTAGTCAAGGGACTCTTGCAACATTTAAACCACTCAATTTGTGTTATTTTAGGGAGTTTGCTGATGATACAAGTGATCTCGGCTAAATCAGAGATAACAGCTGTTCACGTGTGGTAATAAGCAAACTCTAAATGTTGAGTAGAGGTGCAGTTTCTGCTCATGGAAAGCTGCATAGTATCTGCAACCAATGACCTAAATGTTTACGCTTCCAAACTAGCTTATCCCCTTGATGTGAGCTCGTTTCTTCATCAGTGTGGCCATGAAATGTGAGTGCACAGCGGTATGTGTACATGCCAGCCCTCAGCTGGTTATCAGCTCAGCAGCAGTGGGAGGTAAACTTCAAATTTATTAGGTCAGGTTTCTGGATTAAGACTGCTCCCAACCTCAGCCACTTCCAGCGCCTTGATTTCTTTGCTGTTCTCTTGTCTCTTCACACACACACATTCACACACAGTCACACATTCACACACAATCACAATCCCCTTTGTGTTTCTGTCTTTCTCTCTTTCATTCCACAGAGATGATTTATTTTGTTCCTCCCTTCTCCTCCTGCAGTCCTCGTCTGCCCTTGAGGTCAGCGCCGAGCTCCATCACTCTGTCTGGATTCTTAATCCCCACACTGGAGACGCCCGTGCCAATACAGAAGAATAACAGATTAAAAAACACATCTCTCCCGTTTCTCTCCCTCTCCTCTGTCCTCACAACAGATAAGTGGAAAAATAAACTTGCAGAAGCTAAGCCGGAGTGGAGAGGCGAGTCATCGACCCGGAGATGACAGAGAAGCTTCCAGCGCAGTGGTTAATGAAGGTGATGCAGCTAGAGCAAGGCCCTCTGCAGAGCCTCTTTTGAGTTATAACACCAAAGCCTTGAGAGGCGACCTGAATGCAAGCAGGATACTTTCCACTTGGCTGCAATTGTCTAAGAAAGAAATATAGTTGACCCTGAGGCTTAAGCATAAGTAGCAGCACATAAAGAGAGTGAAAGGAATGAGGGCATTCAGGTAGCCAAAAAACCAACAGGAGGTTTATTGTTAACTCGCCTTTTAAAGTGAATGGAACTATTATGGGTTTACACAGGAAACAATAGGGAATGAGAAACTGAGCAAAAAAAAGAAGAAATCTTCAAACTGTAACGATTACATTCTCTGAGAACCACTGATCCAAGACCAGCTTTTCTGTAACTTCCCCTAGTGTCCGCATGGCTTTATAACCCAAGCACCAACCGAAAATAAAATCCTCTGCAGCCTTTTGTGAGAAGACAAAGCAGGAGGTGTGGGACAACTACAGGGGGGATAATGGCTGTGTCACTTTCAAACTGCTGTCCTCGAAAAGCTGAACCAGGAGGAGGCTGAAGAATATGGTTATGAGTGTATACACACAGGTTATCATCAATACGGAAACTTTCCAACACACCTTTCTTGGCATTCCAACCCAAGGAGAAGCATGTCCTTTACTGTTCTAAAATCTGTAATTTTGAATTCATTCAGATTAGTTGGCTGCAGGTTTAGGATTGCTGTAAAAGAGACATAATTCAACCTTTAGTTTTAATAAGAAATGTAGACTAACAAATCAGCTAATTATTCTCGGATGACTAACTACTAAATTTATCCAAACAAATATATTAATTTAGGGCAGAACCATTTCAATATGGAGTTCCACAAGGCGCCATTGCTGGTTCCCTTTGGAACGTACTCGATGCACTTCACACCTCTAAGCACTCCTTGTCAAGATGTGCATACAATTCCAGTATAACTTACTCTTTGTTACCGTAGCATAATCTCACACTGAAAAAAATAAATAAAAAGCTAAATAAATATATAATTTTACAAACTCAGTTGTGCCACACTTTGTGGTAACAATGCCAGTTGCTTTAAAAGAGGAAAGTTCAAGACCTGATCCCTGAGTCTTTTTATTTAACCTCTATGCGTTTTCGCACCGTTTGTGGTATGTTACCTACTTCTGGGTCAAATCTTCCTTTTTTGCAACACGTCTTCTATGCATATACACATGTTAGACATAATTGGAAAGCTAAGATTCTTGAGATTCCAATTATGTATGTCTACCAAGGATACAAACCAAATTGTAGACATGGTTAACGCTTTTTTCAAAGCGCTAAGAAAGCAAATAATGTACAACTTACCATTTGAAGCCATCTTTTAATGGTCCAACAAATATCGTCCAATAAAATGGTGAGTCCACAACAAATCTTATGTCCACAATTCAACATAAACTTTCACTCAAAACCTTGATAATTCCCTTTTTTGTGTGCATCTCTCACAGAATTTTCACCTAAACTACCATTAGCATCCTCATAGTTGCCTAAAAGTTAGAAAGTAAAACTCAGAACAAACAAAGAACAAGGAGAAGGCTTCTTCTTCTTTGTGTTGTTTCTTGGGGACTGGCAAACAACAGATGGGTACATTATTGCCACTTACTTGTATGGAGTGTGGACCAGAATGTCACTCAAGTTTGCACTCTAAAACTGGTGAGGCATTAGCATTGCCCCGGCTTGTGTCTCAGCTGGCTCTTGTTTTTTATTCAGCTGAGCTCTGAAGTCCATTTTGGCAAATAACCATGTCAAAGTATATTCATTACTGCATCCACCCTGGGAAGGGCGCCAGGAGGATTTACAGAGACCAATTTACACAATCATGCTTTTGGAGTGTAGAAGGAAGCTAAAGTAGTAGGACAGAACCTACATGCACAGGGAGGACATGTAGAACAGGCCCTTGGGTCTGATTGTTTGGAGGAAAGGATGATGACCATCCTTCCTCCTCCTCTTTCTGTCTCATCCCATCTCAAAAAAACATCTTAAGACCTTGAAAATTAGGAATCCACTCCCCCAGTGGCCTTTCTTCAGCTTGAAACTCCCTCTGACCGCTCATTGTGACTCGCCAGACTCTGGCAGCACAGCCTGAGCACAATGTGTGCTGTTGCTTGTGGGCATCCCAACCACCCACATGGGGCCCTTGAACCCCGTCTGGTGGGGGCTACTGATGTGCGATGAGGTCATCTGTGTTGGGGGGACAATGAGGGGCAAACGGCAGGATTGAAGCCAAAGATACACAGAAGAGCCGAGAAGGAGGAGGCTACAGGAGTCAGGAGGACCAGAGATGAAGGTGTATTAATACAGGGAGAGGGGGTGGGAGGGGGTGTAAAGGGGTTTATTGCAGAGCATGTAGAAATATAATTATCCTAAAAAACACTTCTTAGATATCCAAATAATGACACTAGTGGCATTTCCTTGAGGAGCAAATGCACTAACACTCTCAGTGTTAATAATTGAAAAATGTGTCATTATATTCAATATAACTTTTAGATAGACAAACCCCCATGACTCAAAGCACAGCTGCAGTAATTTTCTTCATTTTTTTTTTAGTCTTAAGATTCTGCGGTTATAAGTGTTCCCAAATGAAACAGATAATGGATGACAGCACAAGCCCTTTCTGTGACACAGCAGACTAATGATTTATGATGCAAGCAGAAGGAAACTGTTTGAGTCCCTTGGTTTAAAATGAATCTGGTTAATCTGTTTAAGATGTGAAACCACATCTCTGGAACTGGTTGAGAGGTGGCAAATAGGGAATTTGTGAATTTTTTTCCCCATCCATCCATACGTTTGTCTGTCCGCCCAGTGCGGCTCTAGTCTGCTACACTGTCTCCTTCCAATAGGGTGTTCCCTAACTCCAAAGAGAGCTGTCCACGATGCGTGCTGCCTTTTAGCTCAACCCATTATTGAACACAACAGACCAGTGCTCCTCTTTACTGTAGACGGAGTCCTTGTCTATCTATCCATCTTTTGTCCAAAAAACAGGAACAAGACATCAACATGCTTGAAGTCCTCAGCTTGAAGCAGAGAGATCTGCAACCAAAAGGGAGCCTCACTTGCATTTCCACCGTTTTCTAGCTGACCGGAAAACGTTAGGGGCGTTTACACTATATTAACGTCAGGATAATTTAACTAGACCTTTTCCTGGCAGGATAAATCAGTCCGCTTGGTCTTCTCAGCCATAATGACTCCCAAAAAAAACGTTCTTTTGGGGAATTTCCCAAGACGTCAGCATATCACAACTGTTTCGGCAGTGAGTTCCGTAACTGATCAGGGCCAAAGCGGCCACAGCAGCAGCAGAGAATAACAGGAGATCGACAATGGAAGAAGCAGGGATTGTTTCTGTTTATTTTTGCTGGGTTGTTATAAGAAGCGTCGCCAGGCTCTCTTCCAATTTTACAAAGCTAGCTGTTTTGTGGCCTCTGCTGATATAATTTCCTCTGAGTGACATCCAATCAGTATGAGTTAACCATAGCCCCCAACCAACGACTCTACTAGGTAATTTCTGAATATACCCCAAAACTGGTGCTCAGTTGGTTCCTGAAATAGCCCTGAAGATGACCTTGTTGGATCAGCCTGGTCAATTAGAGACACGCGCATACCGTGAACATCTTTCCTAAAGTTCCGTGGAAACGTGACAATGGAGGCTAACTTAAAAAAGTGGAAGAGGAGCAGTGAGGTTCTAAACGTGCTTCCTTTATTCTAGGCCTCACAAAGTCCAGACACCAGTTTACCTCCACTCTGCTTATTCACAACTCAGTATTTCCAGATTCTTCCATGGAACGTAATTCCGAAATTATTTGCTGAAAACCAGCCTATTTGTAGATCTTTTTGAGTGAAGAATATTAAACAAATTCAAAAGAAAATGCAGCCTGGGAAGCTGTAAAAGCAAGGCACGCCGATACTTGACACACTATCATCTAGCATTTGCAAAGCAGCCAATTCAGAAGTGAAATTCATTTTCCCTGTCTCTAACTGGCTGTACTCCCAAGAGGTTAAACAAGGAAGACCATGAATGCTCGCTTACTTTGTAAAGCTAAGATGGTTTCCTTGTGTAATGAGTTATATTTGGTATTTGAACTATAGAAATGGGCAACAATTAACATTTTATAGGATTCAGCTGTGGTCCCTAAACCCTAAGAATACTGGGGGTCCACTATAAACTTAAAATCTCTGTCTGATTTGTTTCACAGATTGACAAAGTTTGATTTGCAGTTAATCTGTTGAACCAAGTATAAGATCAAACAGTTAATATATTGCCAACTCTAATCTGAGTCTATTGTATTCTGTTATATTTATAAAAGGTAGTTACTAAAATTTTTGGACTTTAGACCAGAGGGGTAGCTACTTTGTACATTACAATGAACAACAAAAGGTTAGAATAAAACTGGATTCTGCACAGGCCGGTGAAACCAGAAGCCACAGAGAAACTGTCCATGTGTTCTTCTCTTTATGTCTGCTTCTGTCTGGGCACGCGTGCAGCTCTGCTCCGATCAAGGAATTTAATTCTCTTGGTAACAAGCCGCAGCTCGTTGTCTTGTTAGAGCTTTGATTGATTGAGCTGGTCTGGCACTGCAGCGCCCCGCAACCCCCGGCTTCATTTGTAATACATTTTTAGGTCCCAGTCTGCTCATTCTCACCTCCTCACTTTCCAGGCCATTTTTCATTCTGGTGCTTTATCGTAGGGGTGAAAAGGGAGAAGGGTCTGGCGGTGACGCCCTTTCTTACATCTATGGCAGATTATTTAGTGTCTATTCAGCTTGTTTAATTGGGGCCAATACTGGGAAGACTCGCATGTGTTTATCATTAGAACTGCAGCATGTGCAGATTTCTCATCATCATTCACAGCAGATGGTCCAGCTTCAGTTATTGAGCTAAAGTGATTCAAAAAAACTGTTTTCCAGACATGTTTGGAGGTAAAACAGCGTTCCATGACAGTTCTTGGCATATACTGTGACAGCAGAAGATTTTGGACTGCATTATTTGCTGTTGTGCTTCAGTGTGTGTTGGGGCTTGTTATTGCAGCGCTTAACCAGTAGGTGCCAGTAGAGTACCATGCATGAACGAGACATGGCTGAGTCACTCAGAGTTTACCATCTGTTGCTCTGCAAGAATTCCCAGGAGATGCCAGACATAGGAGGCAGACCTAATGCTTGTTACTTAGCCTCATCTCAGTTTTTATTAATTCAATTTTTTCATCCGTGCAGTTCTCAGTCCTACTTCTTCTGGTGGCTTTTCTGTTTCTGAGCCCCAGGCAGGCAGAGGTCATCAAAGCTCGGTGAAATGAGATGAAATTCTCTTTAAAATAAATAATAAAGCAAAGCATTATTTTTCAAGTGAATCAAATATATCATCACCCTCACTCAAGCCGGAGAGAAAAGAAAAAAAAAACTATTGGAGGTCAAAAAGCTCTCCAAGTTGTTTTCTGCCCTGTAAGATAAAATATTGGGAAAAAATCCCATACCTTTTACTCTACAGCCACAGAAACTGGAAATATATTTCAAAGAGGAACTTCACGACCCCAATATATGGTTTGCTGATATAAACACAACCACAAAGATCTGAGATTAGTATTGGCTTATTTCTCAAAAATAATTATCTACACAGGTACTGCAGTAAATCTTGGCTCATGAATTCCAAAAAACTTACGTTACTGTTTTTAAAAAGGGAAAGATATATATCTATATCTATATATATATATATATCAAAAGTTATCCACTGGACTGGTAGGATACTGTTGATATATTACTGATATTTTCTACACAGGCTTGTACGGATAATTCACTGAGAAATCATCTATCAGTTTGGATTACTTTGATGTTTATTCAGTCAGGTTAAGAACTTATTCTCTATTATTTTTTTCTTATAAATAATGCAAAAGGCAAAAGGCACAAAAAAAAACATGAAGAAAACTTGAAATTAAATGCAGTCAAAAGGAAAATAAATGCCCAAACCTCAGCTGCTCTCATATGATTTAAGAGGGAAAGTAGCCAGGTGCTGGAAATACAAAATGCTTTGATAAACTAATCATTGCTGTGAACTGGTCTGTACCAAGATACAGTAGCTTATACTAACACAACGCCAAGACAGACAGACAACAGCAATGACCATAGAGCAGTAACAGTTGAAAACCTTCATTTTGGGGGAAACCACAAATACTTTATACTTTCTCTAAGACACTTATAACTGTGTATTTTATTAGTTCAAACACCCAATATACCTTAATATGCCTTAATACACAGATTGGAAACCATATTTTGCTAAATCCACAGTCTTTCTTATCTCTGCTGTTGGGAGTACAGCTCAAATTTATTGCTCTACAAAAAGAAAATCTTTGAATTAGTGTATTTTCACTAATAATTCAGAATTAGAAAAATCCATCAATAGATGGTCAATGGACAGTCCTTCAGCCAAGCACCATTGTCCTTCAATGATATTAATCAAATGATGTCCGTCAATCAACAAAAAGGAAGATTTTTCATAAATGGAAAATATTTAAGACCATTTTACCATCAGAGCAAATAAAATCCAAGTTCAGAGTTCGCAGTGGTCAAAGAAATTAAATAACTTCCCAAGAGCTCCATCTCATACTCTACATGTCTCAGTTAGCATGTTAAAGGTCTCATTCCCTCTTTTTTTCAATACATTTGCAGTGGTCTCTAGTCTGAATCAATGCCTAGTGAGTTGTTTTCTGTGGAGAAATGGTCTTGTGGTCCCTTTTTAGGAGGTTGAAGTTTGTCAGATAGGGTGGGGGGAAATGACAGGATTGCATGTCTAACTTATTAATATTCAAGATATGCAAATGTCTCACCTCTGATTAACTAACAGCAACGTCACTCTTTTGCTCTGTTCAAACAAATATCCAATCTAGCCTATCCCAATTTACACTAACCTGGGATTTCAATGCTTCGCACCCACCGCCATTACAGCTGTAATCTGCGTAGGTTAAGGAAAGGGAGCCTGTGGAAGCTGAAGTTAGTCCATGTGGCCATTCAGTTAGTGGATTTGGAAACACGTAAATGCGAAACATATTGATGTCTGTAGTAGCAAGCTCTGTCTAGCCGACCACCACAGAGTACAGAGTGAAAATCCTGCTCAGACTACAACTGGGATGGAGCACAGTAGTGACGTAATTGTAATCGTGCCATAGTTTAGTTGTATTTTTGCCTCTAAATCAACCCGGAACTGAATAAATAAACACTTATGAGAGGTCCTGAACTCTGACAGGAGTAGTAATAATGATTAATAACACAAAATGGTTAAATAAAAGAGTTTTAGGGCAGATAATACCTTATTACAGGCGGCGAACTCCTGCCCCCATTGTTTCCCATCATATGGAATTGCACTGATTGCGACTCCATATAAACTATAAACGGCTCCAAGTAGCTCCAAACTCGTCTTGGTGAGTATATAAACATAATATTTGCTAAAAATAAGGTCCAGATTAAAAAAAAAGAACTTTTCATTTAAGTGTGCTGGTACATTAGGAGAGCGGTGCAGAATTAATTATTTAAATGTATAGAGTCATAATATGGAGATAATTTATCCACTGGTGTGAGTTGAGAAAATGTTGTAAATCCCTTTTTGTTTACTTACAGAACATGTGGTCCGTTTGTATCTGGGCTTTCTGCTCTAAGCGCCACCAGCCAGCTGCAGTGCTGTGATGATGACTGGATGAAGGTGCTCAAACAGATAACAGGTGAGAAATAGCAGTTGGGCCACAGCCCCCTCAGTGGGTAAAGTGCACCGTATGGATGACTGGCCTCTGTGTGTGCATGAGAGAGCATAAAAGGGACAGAAAACCTGAGCAGAAGGAGGGAAGTGGATGATGAGAGAGCAAGAAGAGATGGAATAGATGTGTTCTCTCTTTCTGTGCTACTCAGTGACCATTTTGGTGCTGCTGAGGCCCCTGGTGGCTCATTCCCCTTCTTTGTCCTCATCAGCTCAGAGGTCAGCGGAGCTGTGTAACGTAATCAGGAATGCTTTCCTGCATTATTAACACACAGTGATGTTAGAATAAACCTGCCCTACATCTATTAAAGTTAAGGGGCCTATGGGGTGCCTATTAAAATTAACACCAATAGTTAGAGATTCAGCCTGTTATAAGAGGAAGAAATAAAAGTTAATTTTTCTACTTCATATTCTCACTATGTTATTCATTCATTGACCTTGGTCAGGAGGTATATGTTTTTGTGCTTTTGTCTGTTTTGTTTTGTCTGTCTGTTAGCACAATAACAACAAAAGTTATGGATGGATTATGATTACATTTTTCAGGAAACGTCCACAATGGGTACAGAGACAGCTGATTACATTTTGGGGCTGATCCATTGAAATGCATATCCACCCTACAACCAGCGGTGCTGTCTTGGACTCTTCTCCCGTCTCAGAGAGCTCACAGACGGCTGAGCTTGCACAGCAACCTTGCTATGGTTGGACCACAGCAAATTAATGTCACATAACTCAGAAAAATGTCTCATTAACAGAAATTTTAAAAGAAAAATAAGGAAAGTAAGAATTAGATCTGAACATGGGGATGGGAGTAGAGTGGGGATAAGTGGCCCTGGTGGATGCCTGCTCTCTTTGATGACTGTTTTAATGTATATATTTCACAGTTTGTGGGCTATTGTGTATTGTAGTGGTTAGTGTGGGCACCCAATGTTCAGAGGCCTTAGTCCTCGATGCGGTTTTTCCAAGTTCAAGTCCTGTTTTTTGCTCCATGTCTTCTCGTACTTCTCTCCTGTTTCTATGCTATCTTCTTTTAAATAAATGCCACTAAGGCCACAATACCTTAAAAATATTCGTCACATTTATCTACATTTTTAATTAGCAAGCTAAATATTTTGTTAGGAAGCTAAATATTAAGCTGGAAAGCTAAATCTTTATCTTAAAAGCAAAATATTTAGTACGGAAGCTAAAAATTAAGTTCACAAGCAAAATATTTAGCTTCCTAACTAAATATTTGCAAACTAAATATTGAGCTATATTTAGCCTCCTAACTTTTTAATATGGAGCTAAATATTTATTTTGCAATAGAACAAGAAACGGAACAAGAAATAGCAAATATTATTAACAAGAAATATGAATTTTTAAAATGTGCCCCCACTTTTTTATTTTAAGACAGGCCAAACCCAATTCATGGGTGTTCATTTTTGACCATGTAACTTTACAAATGGAATACTAAAGTACGCCCAGGAATTCAGGGACAGCGTGTTTTCATACCTAAAACTAGATTTAAATATTTAGGAAATACATTTTGACATTATCATAATTTTTTTGTGACACATGAAAGCGTTGAAATTCAATTTACTTTCTTTTTATCTCAAATGTCCCTTCTGGCAGTGTTGAGTGTTGAACCTCTGTTGTTCTTTAAGCTGCAATGTTTTAACAGTAGCTTCCTGACAGAGACGTCATTTTAATTCGAATTGCTGCTGGCAGCATTATTTTATTTACAGGTAACCATTGCTAACACTCAAATACCATGATTTCAACCACATCTGCCTTTTTTTAAAGCAATCAGTTTGCTGATAAGATTAATAGAATATCCTTATCTGGCATTTTTAGAGCTTCTTGTGATTTTAATTACAAGTCTAATAAAAATGGATCCAAGAACAAAGTAAACAAAAACTGAAGCACCAGAGTTTGTCAAACTCATTTGTGTCACTGCAGAAACTTTTGGTTACTTGGGGTAAAAACATGTCTAATCAGACATAAACCATAACAGAGGCATAGCAATAATGATTGTAGCTATGGTTATTTGTGATTGCATGGATAAAATTGTGTTGAGTTCATGGTGCTTTCACTTTAAAAATCACAGTAAGTAGGATGTCTGTGGTAATATCAAAGGCAGTCTGATAAAGGCTTTGTAAGAAAGAAGTGTTGCTCTGATGAAAATATTTCAGGATGGTGTCATCAGGAGAAAGCTGGGCTCTGGGAGGCAGGGACAGTCAGAGAGGCAGACAGCCTCAGGTAGGTTTGTTATTATTTCATCAGTATTTGGAAATATAATACACAGCCCTTTCACAACCAGAGGTGTACATAAGGATGACAGATGGCCCAGACAGTGTGTTTAGTAGTATTCTATGGAAACGGATCAAGTCGTTTCAAAACAGAGGATTAAGGAGGTGAAATATGTAACTAAGCCTTTGCTTGGCCAAAAAAAAAGATAACGGTGTATTGAGTTTGCCCAAATTATTATTTTGAAAATGACGATACAGAAAGATTCACATCTCATATTTGGAGGGATGCTGACGTGGATACCACATCCAGGCTGGTAGTTAAGGTTCCCTAACAGCAGACTTTAGTCGTAGCTTTGGAATCTGTTTTGTTTTGGTCCCATTTTTGTTGCACATAATTGAGGCCTTTAATTCTAAATGTTTGTGATTGTATTGTGGGTAAAAATATAGCTCTTCTCTAAAGAAAGATGAAACAGACTCTTTTAGGCATTTAAGTATTTAATAGAACGCACATTTATCCCTACATGGAGGGACATAGTTTACTCATATTCCCTCCCCAGCTCTTGTAATTCAAAACCTTAAAAAGCATTTAGCAATCACTGTTTATATTCTAACAGTATGAGCTCAGCTTTAGTGTCCAGATTGTCTTTTTCCTGCAAGCCGGTAGCCTGCCACCTCAGATAGTGAACCGGGGATCCTTCTGACAAAGAATGTACTGTTGTGATATGCTGCTTACTGACATCGGACTAACCGTCGGATACATTACTTATCAGAACATTACACACAGAAGGCCGTTATTTTCCCTACAGAGAGCTGACATCGGACCTGGTCCAGCATTTTCAGGTTTTGGCTTAACAGTCGTTTCACATGGTACAGATTTAAAACAGCACTTCATTTGGTATGCCTACATCCTGAACCAAAAGGGTTGTACCAAATATTATCCCATATTGATACACATATTGTTACATCTCTGTGTGTACATTGGGAGCTTAAATATGATCATGTTTGGCCTATAGATGAACAGTAAAACATCTTTCTTTTTTTCCTAAAGTTTCCAGCTGCCTATTAGAGCCAATCCATTTGAAGTTGTAATGTAGGAATCTCAGTCATCTATGCTTTAGGATCCTTCCTTATAGAAGATAATGACTTCACTATGTCAGTAAAAAGTTGTGATGAGAGTGTACTTCTTGAACCTTTTCAAACCAGTCGCTGACAGGGTGAGTGACCTCATCTGAGTCACAACCATTCAGCGACTCTTCTCAAACCAATTAACAGGTAACCACAGGAACAATACCACCCACTATAGCTCCAGGTATTCCTTTTACTCTTTCAACCATCTTCAGAGAAGCATTCATGGTTTGCACTGCAAGTGGAAAGCCAATTTCTCATGGCTTTGCTTCATTCATGCCAGTTAAGAGGAGAGAGGAGCGAGAGGAGAAAGTGAAAAACCAATGTTTTTACTATTCAAATCAAAGTTTTGTTGTTTTAGAAAAACATAATGCAGTTGAATGAAACTTGCAACATAAGAATACCTTGCAAAAGTCTTCATACTCCTAAAACTTTTTTTTTTTTTACATTATGCCACATTACATCCACAGACTAAAATCACTGGCAAGTTTTGGAAAACATCTATTTTGTTCATAACCATAAAGTGAAAGGAAAATGTTAATGTTTTTCTTACATTTTTTACAAAAACACTAAAATATGATTTGCTTTCATATTCGGTGGCCTTAGTATGGAGATCAAATTATGAGATATATAAATATAACAGTATATATATATATATATATATATATATCTGAAGACCAGCCATGACTGATTTCTCCTGCTTGCAGAGACCCGGCAGGCAGCGGCCATTTTGCTTCACTTGTGCCTGAGTCGACTGCGCGCGTGGTTTGTAGTGGCTGCAGCTCATAGGGCGTTTCTCAATGTCAAGGCGCCATACCTACGAGGACAATGTCCTTCTTGGGTCAAAGAAAACTGTTAAATGGAACAGACTTGCCTTACCTGACCGCGCCGCCGGCTTACGTGCTCTGTTTTCGTCCCGCCCGTTGTAGTAACATTTTAGCGTAGTAACATTACTTCAGCCATGGACCTGGAAATGTATAACGACCGTTTTACGTTTTTTTTAACTGTGTATATTTCGGTTAAATCACATGTGTAAGCAGTTGATATCTGTTAGCTAACGAAGCTGCCACTACAAAGAAACTAACCATCCATATATAACTGCTTTGGATCTAAATAATGATAATAAAAAAATAAAACAAACATTTTAGATATAAGCCCGTCAGCTAAAATTACTTGACTTACATTTAAAATAGAAATGTATCCCCGAAGTTGCTGCTGCCGGCTCCTACCGCGCTGTAGCACATGATCATTGGAACACGCCTTTGCGGTCCCTGATAACGTATTTCCTAGGAAAAAGAAAAACAAAATATATATTTTTCTTGACAGAAATGCATGCAAAGGAAAAACAAAAAATTATATATATATAATGACTGGGTGGATGACTGAATGCAGTATAAAGCGCTTTGGGGTTTGTAGGGACTGAGTAAAGCGCTATACAAATGCAGGCCATTTACTATATATATATATATATATATATATATATATATATATATATATATATATATATATACATATATATATTTTAATTGGTCCTCCATACCTTAGCACAATGTTTTGTTTTGTGTATTTTGGGGTATGATTTTCCTGTTTCACACATTTAGAGACTAAAATTTCAGTCCATTGTTTTGAAAATAGCTGAAGCTCCCTCAGTTATTGGACATAAGTTTTTACTTTGATTAGATTGTTTTAACAGCTGGATTGTAGCTCTGCTTGTAGAGTGTTGCTGGGTCGCTCTCCTGCAGGAACAGAAATTTCCATTCTAGTCACAAGTCTTTTGAAACTTCTAATAGGTTTTATTCCAGAACTGTCCTGTATTTAGCTCCTTCCATTTTCCCATCAACCAGATTCCCCATCAGGTCTGAAAAGAAGATATCTACACAACATATTGCTGCCAATACCACAATTAATTTTGTGTATAGTGGGTGGACCAAACAGTAAAGGACAGTCAGGCATAGATTAAAATCCACCAAGGTTTTTTATTTATTTAAACAAAAACATTAATTTGACAAATAAAATAGGTCAAAGTAACAGAATTCTACTCAAAACATTAAGAACAAACAACTCTACAGCTGGAAGACTCCTATAGTTTTATCAATTAGTAATGATAATAATAACATTTCTAAACATTAACACTAACTATTTTCAAATGGTTATATTGTTTTCTACTCTGGCTGTCTGTTTACTATTGTAATTTTAAAAATCAATCTAATCAAATCAGTTCTATACATTTAAGTTTTTCAAGATATAGAATGTAAAATAATCCAATTACTTTTAAGAATGAATAGAAAGGAAGGAATCCAGGGAAGAAAGGTTATTCAATGTTCATCAAAGTAAAAAAAAAGAAAAAATCATATGCCCATTTATATTTATTTTTTCTTGATTAAAGTGTACCAAAGCGTGACTTTAAAACTACATATAGTACCGAACCAGGATTTTCTTTTTCCCCTACTGCAAATACTTATGCAAGACACTGTTTGATTAGAACTGTATCCTCAGATACTTTCATATTTTTAAAGCTTGAAAAGGGAAAAAAGGGAAGCAAAATCAACATGAATGGTCTTTTGTTTGAAAGAAAAGGCCTCTGTCCATGGCCTCGTCACTGCTCTGCAGCAGTCACTGTCTAACTGCGCCCAGAAAGTTGGTTTACTATAAATACCCCCCTGTTTCATCTTCACCCACACTGGGTATAATTCCCTCTTTTAATCTTTTATTGCACATGTATGTTCTCCTGGTAATTCTGAGAAGTTTAGGCCAATTTGCAAAGCTGTGGATCCAAAAGTAAAAAAGCATGAAGCACAGAGGCAGGGGGATACGCAGCCAAAGGTTGGGGGGCGACTCTGACAGAGACAGATGTTTAAAGAAGGCGAATGCTGCAGCTGAAGAAATGACAGAACAAGCGGGTAAATGAAAGGGATGGAGCATGAAGTTCGCTCCAAGCTCTGCGGTTGTGGCTGTCTGTCAAGGCTTAGCGGACGCTGAGATGGCCTGCTAGCTTTGGCTGCTTCTTTTGGCCTTCCACCACCTCTCTTGTCTATAAAAGGAGAGAGCTGGCCAACAACAATGTGGCCACACTCCCTATGGCCCATAACAACCCCTGGCTCTTGGGAATGCTTACTCATCCCAAACTGACACTCACAAAAAAGCATTTTCTCAACAAGCTCTGGTGGAAAAAGGGACACTTTATAGTTAACTTTTTCTTGTATTTAAATCTGGGGAAATCTTTTGCTCTTTACATCACATGAATTTAGGGTTACAGTGGAGCTACAGTACATGACCTCATGTTGGTGAAATAATTATTTTTTTACCAGAAACATTTCTTTAGACCACTTAAAAGGCTTTAGGCTTTCAGACATACTCTATTGTCAAATTAATTTCCTGATGTCACACTTGGACCATGAGTTTAACTTTAAAAAAAAAAAAAGAAAAGAAAAGGATGTTACCTTCTTTCCCTCCAGCAAAGCTGTGTTTAACAGAACCACAGCCTGCTCGGCTCACAGATGGGAACTGACATGGCCTAAATTTATCCCAAGGGAGGGAGTAAGAGAGTTGGGGAGAAGGCGCGTAGTGGTAGGAGGTCATGATTGGTTCTTACCAACAGAACCATTGCGAAAAAAGACTTCAAAACCTCATATCTTCAAAGGCTTAAAAGACCCCCATCAGCAACATCACGCCCTGTGTACGTTCAATTTTAATGTTTTGTTCTGATTTGATCTTTTTCTAGATTTTTTTTTCTTAAAATGTTTTTGGTTAAGGAGTTACATGAATGAAAAATTAAAAGTATTCCCTATGGTTTGTGTTGCTCTGCAACTGGATGCCATGATCTTTAGATATTTTACTTTTTTTAGGTATTGTTTGGGTTTGTTTAATCTCTTATTAGTCAATTTTCAAATCTTACCATCGTGCTAATTATGCTTTACTTTATTTCTCTAATAAGGATTATTTTTTTTATTTTGGGATTATTTAGGTTTTTATCAGATTTTCTTCCAACATAGTGTTCATAGTGATGTTTTCCGTCTGTTTTTCCTCTCCTTTCTGTTATATATATTGGTATTTTAACTTTGAGTGCTGCTTGTACTTCTACATTCTCATTTATTTACTTGAATTTATTGTTTTTAGTTACCCCTCTGATTTAATGCTACGTGTATCTAGGATTATCTTCTATCTGTTCTTCTGTTTTATGATTAAACCTTTTTTTTCCTCCTCCGTTTCTTCCCTACCATCCTACTTTTTGCCTAGCTGCAATACATTTCCAACCTCCTTCTGTTCTCTCTCTTTCACCTGTATCTGTTTGTCACCAATTAGTTCCAAGAAGTCAGCGCCACTCCTCATTTCTCAGTGTATTAAAACTCTCTGGTTTTCTTAGTTGCTTACTGGTTTCCAGCAAGGGGGTAACTCATATTAATCTGTGTTCCTCATATTTCAGTCTAAGTTCCCTGTGTATTTTTCCTAATTAAACCTTTTCATTTTTCGCCGCAAGTTCTCAGTCTTTTTGGTCCTCTTTCTTGCAAAACTTATGACAGTGGAAGGATCTTTGCTCATATTTTTTTCACTTTCGGACAGTTGTTAGGATGCATAAGCATCGCAAGGTATTGTTTTTACAACTGGGAGCAGCTGATTAGCCTCTCTAATGCAAGGCAAGGGAAATTAATTTGTATCGCACACTTTCAGTAACAAGTCAATTCAAGGCGCTTTGGGTAATTAGGTTAAAAGTAAGAGCAGAAATAAAACAATAAAAACAGAAAACAAAAAGTTAAAGAAATGAACATTAAAACCTACAACTGTTATGACATTCTAGGTATTATAAATCAATTCAGAAGCTTTTAAGTGTTCTCGATGTTTGTTTCAGATAATAGGAGCTTAGAAAGTGAAACCTCCTTCTGCATGTTTGGTTCTGATTCTAGGGATGTTGAGAAGACTGGAATTAAATGACCTGAGTGGTCTGGGGGATTGGTTTAATGACAAGTGATCTTCAAAAGACTTTAGTGCTGAGCAGTTCAGTTATTTATACTAATATACAACTAATGAAACTATTCTGAAGTCTATTCTCTGAGCTACTCTAGGCCAATGTAAGGACTTTAGAACGTCGTTTAGATGTGTTCTACTTTCCTAGTGTTACTGAAGATATGAGCATCAGTGTTCTGGATCAGCTGCAGCAGTCTGATTTAAAACAGCTCCCGTAATACCCGAAGTATGAGCATAAATCCCAGAGGAGTTGAAAAGGAGGCTTTGTGGATGTACAGTAGCCAGGACTAAAGAGCAGAGAGGGAAGGGGGAAGTTCACACCATCTCTTTCATCCATCATAATGGGCGAACGGTAGCAAAAGCAAATGGGGTGGATTAGCAGTTTTTGCTAGCAACTGATATTGTAATTCAGGGCAAGTTACTGTGGAGCGTCGTCTCTGCTTCCAAAAGCTGCCGTCATGAGAATATCATACAGTAATAGTCTGTCAGTTTTATTGCAGGACTGACTGCTACCTGACTGCTGCTTCACATAGGTGATGCCCACAGCATGACCAGGATTGTTTGAAGATATTTGGATGACGCAAGTACAACAAATGTCTTCCCTTTGGGGTAAATAAACTGTTTTTTAAATTGTTATTTCTATTCAAAACATGGATGGATTTCCTTGTTCTTTTCAGCCATAGAGGATGAATGAACACCTGGAAAACTAACTGGGCAGCATTAATCAGAGCTTTCCTTTAAAAAGATAAAATCTTCTACAACGAACTTCAGTAATCAGGGAAAATTATTTTTTATTACCTTTCTCTTTTACATTCTGATTTTGCTCATTTTTATAATCATGTCTAACATGTTTCATCAACTGTTTTCAGATTTGCACTACCTCTGTAACTGCAGAAAAAATAACAGCAGTTCTTATTGCAGTGGGAAACACTTTTACAGCTTTTGACATTTAATTTCAATAATTTAGCATTAGCTCCTCTCTCCTTAGTCACCACGTTGCGGAGTGCAGAGATCCTTTGTATGTCGCCATCTCTAAGCGTGGGTACCACGCTGCCTGCTGAACAAAAGACATTGATAGTTAACAAACAAGAGGGTGTGGATTTGTGCAGATCTGTTCAGCCTTTGGTTCCGATGCAGCCATGTGCGACTCCATGTGAACAAGAACCAGAATCCCTTCTGTCGTTCTGTAGCCTCCCAGCGGTCGGCCGTTGCCATGACTCCTCCGCCTCCAACAGCAAGACTTTCTCTTTTGTTCTTCACGACTACCATCTCGGTCTGCTTCAAGACTTTAAACGCCACGCTGTGATGAGTCATTACTAATCTGCTAATGTGTTTTTATTCACAGAAATAGTAAAAGGCGAGTTTGCTCTTCAAGCTTGTTTCGTTGCAGGTAAAAATGGGGACGGTGCCTGATGAGGTACAAGTCCTCACCGCAGCAGTTCTGGAACTTTATGTCTCAGCTCAAGGCTTCGCTGCTTCCCTGTCGGTTAGCCAAAAAAAATTTAGCGATCACACTGTGAGGCGTAGCCGCTTATGAATGAATGACAGCTTCGTGACGGCTTCATTAAGACCACAGATGGTAAGGGAAGTAGAGAGGAGATCGAACAAATGTAGCGCTGGTGAAATGTGAGGGAGGCCGCAGGACCTTCTCACAGCGTGCAGAGCTGGCTGGAGCCCAAGCAGCCTGCACGAGCAGCCTGTCCTCTTTATCCGAAGGCTGGCTGCAGCTGAGTCCGTCGAGCCCCTGCAGGTGAAGCTTGATGCTGCTTCTCTGTTACTGGTAGGTGAGTCAGCTGCCACCCCCTAAAGACCAGGAGATGGTTAAGAAAACAAAAACAAGAAAGAGCAGCATCTGCACTTACACTTTGGAAAGTCCCATCAAAGACTCAGCATTTCAGCACCTCTAGAGCCAAATTTTGACAAATTAAAGGGAAAATTGTTCTCAGCATAAGTGCTTGACTTTATAAGCTCCATCTGTTTTTCGTTTCACACATACCTTTAAGGAATTGCTCCATTCTTAATGATTAATTCCCATGTTAGCTAAGCCCCATTTGTATTTTATGAAATCAAAACACAGACACAGCCAGGCCAATAAATATCCAACCTAATGAGGTAACCCTGGGAAATCATAGGGCAGGGTTGTCATTTAGATTCTAGAATGCTGCTGAACAAGTTGAGCTACCACTGTAACACAGATTTAGTAGCTTTTATAATGGTATCTTGTTGAAGTCAAGGATTTATGAGTGGAGCTGCGAAGCAGAGAACATTAGGACGGGTGACAAAAGTTGCCTTCTGGACGAAGCTCCTCCGCTACGACATGCTGTAAATACAGCCTGGGAGAAATGGCCTCTGAGGGCTCATTTGGATGTCTCATTTTCAGTCTGGCCAAAACATGTACGCTCTGAGAACATGGCTGAATGTTCCACAAGAAGCAACAAACAGGAGGCCTGTCAAGCTCTCACTTTCTCGGCATGCAAATGCACTTTGCAACGAAAGTGTAGAAGTGATCGTTTTCAGCAGAGACCTGAAAGTTTAGTCACTGTTTGGCGACCAGTCTGATAAGAGTAAGTGAAGTCCTCAACCTCTCTATTTGTGTGATGTATTTTCCTAAGTTTTACAACATAGACTTTTAACTGCTTTTCCAGTTTCACTATTAAAGCATATTTGCAGTTTATCCCAGGGTTTTTTGAACTATCTGGGTCGGCTTAAGTTCCCTGAGGTCGTTTAGAAAGGTTCAACAGGAAAGACAAAGCTTATGTTAAGGTGTTTAAAAGATTAATTCATAAAATCGACATGTAAGATAATTTTTGTGGTTTTGAAAAATGGTCCTGTCGTGTTTTATTAAAGGTTGAATATGGAACATTTTTCTTGAAAGCGATCTCTTTCAAAAAGTACTACTTCAACGGGGAGTTAGAGATGTGCAGAATGAAAGTGCACCCTTTCCTTAAAACGTTATATTTAACCTAAAATCATTAAAAAAGATAACTTTTTCTGACCAGACTGTGTTTATATTTACGTCTTCCAGCCAACATCGGCGAAGCATTGTGGGTTCCCAAATACTACTCTAAACAACTGGCTGGAGTAACGAGGCATTTACTGTGGAAAATGGAGCACTCTGTTAGTTTAGCTGCTGTGTCTGAACCCCATTATTCTCAGAAGAGGAGCGACCTTACAATATCTAAAACTAGAGTAAATTTAGGTGAAGCCTGCAACAGATGGAGACAATTAAAAAAACTTTCACAGCATCAGAACGTATGCGGAAATGGCAAAGTTTTTCATGGATGAAAGTTTAGAAAGCTTGCTAATGGCTAAAGTTAGCTGTCGGTAAAAAAAAGCTCTGCAATACTTGTGTTTATGACGTTGTTCCTAGATAGCATCAACCTCCACACCGAGTAAGCGAAAGAACGCCCCAGTATAGCAGACTCGCTTTCACTGCTACTGTGTGTGGCTATTATAAAGACTTCTCTAGCTTTATTCTGTATTGAAATAGGTCTCCGACCATACACCCTTAGTCAAATACACACGCTGTGAAATCTGTTGGCGACAGAACTGTCATCCAGACTGTTCAAAATTAAGTTTCGTTATTGCAACTACAACCTCAACACACTAGATGTCGTTTTGGTGCCCACGTTCTATAATGAACCTTTAATTAGGAGAAGAGTTAGACTGTAGGCATGGACAGCATGGCAGCTGATTTAGTGAAAAGATATTGTAGAAAGAGCACAGTAAGAACAGGACATGGACTACGGAGAGTGTAACAAAGAAAATATCAATAAAAATGACAACCAGTGACGAAAGGAAAACAAGGTGACTGAGGGAATGAGACTAATAAACACAAAGTGACTAAACCGGATCCAAAGGAATCTACAAACCAACAGGAGAATACTAGAATTATTCCAAAATATGCACAGAACAAAAAAGAAAACAAAAGAAAGAGTGTGACTGAATCATGGCTAAACTTTTTAAACAAAAATGAACAAGGAAATTATTGACACACAAACAAAATTAAAAAACAAAACATCCATGGATCATAACAGGTCGTAGCATCTTAATTAGACATGTAACAAGCAGGCTTCTACTTTTAACTGTCAATTTCAGGCTCTCTTTTAAGACCCTTTGTCCCAATGCACTCCTGAAAACATACCTGACAACATCACCAGCAATGGCCAGAGTTTTTATAGAGGATACATTCAGGGTTTGCCTGAGGTCTACCAAATGTGCACCAACACAACTAAACACAACTGCTGCGGGGCACCCAAACACAGACCAATAACACCGGAGAACAATCTTCGCATTTTGGGGCAATACAGCAGAAAATACAGTCTGTGCCTGCTGTACAAAACGAAATACAGGAACTGGCCTTGTCTCAAACAGGGCATGATCAGTTTCTGCCAACATCTTAAAGCCTACAGAATTGAAACATAATTTTTTCCCTTATGATTGAATGAAAGAATAGCTGTTTATAGTGTCATTGAGTTAAATTGCCTAAAGCTAAAAACATCAACCTGCAATTAAAAAATTATTCAGGAGGTTAGTTTGTGTGACTTAAAATAATGAGCTTTTTCAGCATAAGAAATACAACTTGTTACATGTCCGTTTTTAAGTTGATAACTTATTTTAAGATGTTGATCCAAATTAAAACTAGAAAAGTATCTCTTATCTCAGAAATGTATTGATTCTGGGTGAGCATTTCTTCCCTCACTTAAGGAAAAGTATTAAGTTAGTGTAACTAAATATTTTATTATAATGTTAAATTAGTTCAGCTTCCCATCATATGTGCACATGTGCATGCAGTAAAACAGAGAAACCACTGGCCATTTTATGCTACCAGACTGCACCAGCATCAGCGAGGGAGAGACAGCAAGGAGTGAAGCTCAAAGTTGGATTTACTTGGTGAGTAAATAATGTTTTTATCTAACATCGCTCAATCCAGTTACACAAGATTTAAATTTACATTTTCACAGCCTGCTTTGTCCTCAGATTTAAGCTATCTATTAGCTTTTTAATGTCTTCAAAGTTATTTAGCTAACTTATAAGTGCATTGGAGTTGGCTATTAGTTGCCTAAATTACTGCAGACATAAATCTTTATCCCTCCTTTTTGCAGACACATATATTTGCTGACATTGGTGAGGAGTATGATATGGAAAGGAACTAGCCATTAGCTGTTGTTGGCTCGTCAAGGAGCAGCTTGGATTTGGCACAATTTAGACTTGTGACCAATTATTAAAATGTTTTTTATTTGTGTGTGTGTGTGTTCTTTACAACCTAACCCTTATTTCTGGCATAAATGGAGCTCATATAGGCTACTCACCCAGATAACTTTCTGATATAAGTTGGTTTTGACAGTATTTTTTTCTTATTGTTTTCCAGAAAGTGAAGAGCTGCATGGTCGCAACATCCAGGTGAAAGCAAAATGTCCGAACAAAAGTTTGGAAAAATTGTTATTGACATAAGTTGGTTACAATAAATACAACTGGACAGTAAAACTGGAATTACCTTGTCTAATTTATTCTGCCTCATGTGAAATATATTGTGAATACTCAATAAAATTGATGTAACAATTTGCTTTGACTTTTTTAAGTAGACGAAAGTAAAATAAAAGAGTTATAGCAACTTAAACATAGTAATTTGACCAATTATTAAGACTAAAACTTTGATGTAAAAAATGTGTGGTTCAACATAATTAAGGTTGTAGAGGACAAAACAAATCAATGTTGGTTGTACTAAACTAATTGAGTTAGTCAAGCTATAAAAGTTTCATGGGAATTACTCAATAATTGCTTAGTTGGGCAAAGTTGAGTCAGTGTATTTATTTAGAGTGTGTAGTTATTCCATCATTTGCCGCCATGATTTATAGATTCATGAGACAAAGAATTTCAGAAAATTCATCTGTAATCTACTACTGAATATTAGAGATGAAGTGGAAAATTAGCGGGTGATCCGAACCAAGCCAATCATACACCCTACTACCAGGTGCGGGCCGGCCACAAGACAGATTGTAATGCTTGAGTAAATTAAGAAGCATTTAAGAAGACAATTAGCAGAGGGTGTTGTAGGGCTATTAATTGTGACTTTTGGAGGCA
This sequence comes from Apricaphanius iberus, assembly GCA_028564705.1. Taxonomy (NCBI): domain Eukaryota; kingdom Metazoa; phylum Chordata; class Actinopteri; order Cyprinodontiformes; family Aphaniidae; genus Apricaphanius; species Apricaphanius iberus. The sequence goes on along the minus strand of JAPXFQ010002670.1, from coordinate 38,458 downwards.
GTAAAGATGATACTTTGATTTTATTGTTCACCAAAATGGACATCATAACTTTGCTTAGTAAAAAAAGAGAAAAGCTAATGAAGCAGGGACGATGCTGATACATCACCAGTCTAATGGCGCATTCACACCACATGCTTTGTTGCCATCAAAATGCGCTCACAAAGTGATTAGTTTGACGTTTATAAGTTTCTTACGGCTGCAGATTGGAAAGCATGTGGGCGGGGCTTCCTCTGCCGGATGTTTTATAGAATGGTAGATCGTTGTTTGCTAAATAAAGCTGGACAACAACAACGTCAGGCAATGTCACTATAGTAAGACACTCTGATTGGTTGATGCTCAGTAGATGGTGCCGAAGGTTCAGCTAGCTCAACTTCTGAATTGCTGGCTTTTGCCACTTTGAAGCCTGGAAAGCAGTAAAAAGTTTAAAAATTGTCAAGACCAAAGCACATAAAGCACTGTAGAGCCTCAACCATAGACTTAACATGTAATCTTGTCCTTCTTGATGTTGACGTTCTGGGCAATAAGAACGGGCCATTAGAGAGACAGGTGAAACCTTGGGTGGAATTCAAGTCCATACTCCATACCAGCCGGTGGCGGTGATTAGCCAATTTGTTGTTTGGCAGCTGACGACAAATAGAAAGAAAAAGAAGCATGCTGTGTAATTTTTAGGCTAACAGGAGCATGCTAACGGTAGCTATGATGAAAACTTTCTAAAATATATATGCAAAGAGAGAAATTATCAAGTTTTTGAGAAGCAGATTATGTCGGATTGTGGACGTAAAATTTGTTTTGGAGTAGCTATTTTAATGGATGACTTTAATTGGACCTTTGTGGATGTAAAAATCCAATTTTTGTTTGAAATGCCTCTGTTATATAAATAATGCATTGGCTTGGAATGACAACTTGCACATTACCTTGCTTTTTTATTAACAGGAGTTTAAAACTGAACATCTGATTAACGAAACAGTTTGACATTTTTAGAAAAGAAACCTTATTTTCTGAGAAATCATGTTGGATGTCCTTTTACGTTGATGAAACAGACATTTAGATATCAACGGATACAGACATATTACGGTAGAGTTCCTCTTTTTTATAATTTTGAATCTGTCAGGGAATGAGTTGAATCTAGGGATTTTTACCAACTAGCATGGTGGAGATAAGAGTATAACAGCTATTGAACACAAGATGCTAAACACAGCTTAAAAATTCATCTTTGTGTTTTTGTCTTTGTTTCAAGTGAATAGTGAAATCCTGTAAACCTGCAGAGCTGTGTAACCATGTTTGCTCTTTCTCACACATATGGGGTGAGTTTGTTTCTGGTCAAAATATAAATAACTGATGATTTCACAAAAGAAAAACTGCTTTAAAACTCCTGAATGGTATCAACAAATGAATAAATGGTTTAACTGAAAACAAACCAGCAAATCAAAGATTTTTCCTCTATATTATGTTGTAAAAAGCTGTCATTTTTTAGAATATATCATGATATGGTGCTCAAATTTTCAATCTGTTGGTTCAAATGAGTTGTGCTGCTGTTCTATATTTTATTTACAGATTTTTTTTTATTTAAAGATAGTTGTGTTCAAAAATATGGAGGATTTTTTCTATTTGTGGATGTTTTTTATGAGGCAGGGAAAGACATTACTGTAAGGTCAGGTTGTTTTTATAGATAGTGTTTTATTTGATTCATATTGTATTTTTAAGTTCAGTTTTCTGTTTATCCAGAAAGTATGATACTATTCCTTTATTTCAGAAATCGATGTTCCTGATCTGAGTTTTACATAGTCGGCAGTCCGAAATTAGTATGTTTAATTTTACCGTCTATGTAACTGTGCACACTGACACAAAAAACAGAAGAGCGCAGTGTTATCAAAGATAGAAGGACATGACTAGACTCCTGTTTTCTAGTGAAACTAAGAGGAAAATGTCAGGGGGCTGTAGAGAGAGTTGCCAGAGGATCTGTCTGGACTGTTTGCTGCCACCTACACAGCATATGGCTCAGGCTGATAACTAAAGCATTAATGACTAAGACCTCTGCATGTTAACAAGCAAACATGTCCAGATATCGGCTAATGAATGCGTCCAGCAGCAGGTGAATACAGAGGACAGCAGACATGTAGGTGGGTAATATTAACATGTTTTAAAGATTTTTGAGGGAGGGAGTGTGACTGAAATGTGTTGGTATTTGATGTATTGGTTATTTCCTCAGCTGACATTATCTCCTGAAAATAAATGATCCACCCAGCAGCCATGATAACAAAGCCGCAATGTGTAGATTAGCCTGTGCTGTCTAGTTTGAATCTTTTTCTTTTCATAACTTGGTTTGCTGGTATTTTGCTCCATATAAGTGGCTGTGCTGGGCTTGGTGCGGTGAGCCTGGCATGGGCCTGGGGCCAGAGGCGCCTCATAAAAGGCCAACCACAGTGAGTTTTACAGCCGGACCGGCAGTCAACCGACACAGGGCCTCAGCCATTAGTGGTTAGAATGGGGCCATAATGCATGCATCCAACTGCGAGAGCTACTCACACCCATATATGCAATATCTCCATCCATGTTTCAGAGATGGAACCTCCTATGAGTATCAAATAGAGCAAACACAACCTAAAAACAATGCATAACGTATAGAGTTCTACACATGCATATGTTCTGGGGGCTTAACGTAGGGTGACCATATATGACTTCCAAAAAAAGAGGATATTGGCCCAGCCCTGGAGAGTTTCAGAATAGAACAGAATTAAAACCATAAATCACCTTTGGCAGAACATTCCAGCTGTAATACATTGTGGTGGTACCATCACGCTGTGAGTGTGCTTCAATTCAGTAGGGACAGGGAAACTGGTCAAACTTGATAGAACTGTGGCAGTGCATGGTGTAGGGGTAGAGCGGACACCCAATATACAGAGGCAGGTCTTTAACACGGCAGGGTTTGATTCTCGACTTTGGGACATATGCATGCATATACATGTCTTCCCCCCCAAAAAACATTAAATAATACTCCATATCTTTGGCCTGACCAAGCATATTAAACAACCAACACACAATTGAAAAGACACTGCACTTAATTATTAGCGAAGGTTTAGATTATCCAACATCTATAGTTAATATTGCGTTATTTGACCATTTATGCATTTTCTTTGAAAGCACGGTCCCTGTTAAACTATCTAACCAATGCTGTAAAAAAGCGTTTTTTCGCTACAAGTGCAGTACTTAGCTGGTTTAAGTCCTAGATGAAGAACAGAAATTTATTTGTATCAATAGGCAATTCTTCAAAACTTTAAACAAAATGACTCGTCTGCCTCATCCCCTTCATCCTCAAACACAAACTCAGTAAAAAAAGCTGATAAATAACTTTTTCTCTAAAGTTTCAGACATCATTGATACAATTGCTCCAACTAAAGTTAAAGTAATCTAAAGAAGTCTCTATGGACTAGTGATCCACTGGTACGTAGTGAAAAAAAGGAGCCAACCAGAGACAAAATGAAGGAAAACTCTAGTATAGGTTAATTATGACTCCTATAGAGACAGACTGAACATCATTTAACTCTGAAAGATGCAAGGGAATAGTTCTTTTCTGAAATCATTAAAATAAAAACTAATAATGTGTTGACTTTATTTGCAACAGTTGAAAAACTAATCCTCCAGTGACAGTAGCCCCTGAACTAAACTCCACTCACAATGAATTCACCAGTTTCATTACCGAAAAGATTCTGACAATTAGAAGAGCGGTCTGTACAGCAGTGCTAAACCCACAACCAGTGACCCCATTTAAAAATAATGTACAGAAAATTTCTGAATTCAATAAACTAAATCAAGCACACCTTGATGAAACCATTAAACAATCAAGCTCCTCTTGCTGCGTTGATATCTTACCCATTCATTTTGTATAAAAGGTTTTCCCTGTCAATGGGTCTGTTTCAAATAGTTAACACATCCCTCCTGTCTGGTGTCCTCCCCCAGGCCTCAAAAACAGCAATTATCAAAGCACTACTACAGAAGAAGAACATATTAATGCAGAACTACAGCCCAATCTGAAAGCACCCATTCATCAGGGAGATTATTGAAAAAGCTGTGTTTCAACAGTTAAATACCTTCCTAACAATGACCAACCGCTTTGATATTTTCCAGTCTGGTTTCTGTGCTTACCACAGCACCGAGACTGCCCTCATCAAAGTTTTCAATGACATCTGCATAAACACAGACTGTGGCAGAACCACAGCTGGTTCTATTCGACCTCAGTGCAGCATTTGACTCCGTTTATCTTTAAAATACTACTGGAATGACTGGAGAGCTGGGTCAGGCTCTGGTACAGTGCTTGGCTGGCTTGAGTCTTAACTCACGAACAGGAAATTCTTTGAGTCAATCAGTAGTTTTTCATCAGATAAAAACAAAAATCACATTTGGGGTCCCCCCGGGCTCCATCCTGGGGCCTCCTCTGCTCAGTATCTACATGCTCCAGCTAACCCAATTTATAAGAGCCAATAAGATTGGTTATCAGGTTTGCTTTTCAGCAGGACAAGAGCCTAAACATACAGTCAAAGCGACAATCGAAAAGTTAAAATGGTCAACTCAAAACCTAAAACTGTACTATGACCTGCAAATTGAGATAGATTGGAAGAGTTGTTGGAGACGTAGCCTTAAAGAAAACATATAATTTTGCCCCCATTTCAAAGTTATGTGCTATTTGTTTGTATTTCACATAAAATCCCCCCAAAAAACTAAGATTTGTGGTTTCCATGTGAAAACACTATCGATTGCTGACTATAAAGATGACTGACTTTTTTCATTCACATCATTCTACCTCTGCCATCAATAACGCTAAGGAGTCTGGTGCTCTCAACAGATGCACTCCGTTCGCTTGATGACAAGTCTCCAAAGCACTGGGTGAAATGAAAGTGAACAGAAGGATCTGAGTCCCCAGGCAGAATGCAGTAGTCCTACAATAACACAGCACCTTTCACAGGTGACAGACGTGGAAGTTTTTGTAATTCAACACAGCCGGTGTGCTGTGACTTTGTATGCATTTCAGAAATCTGCTACATGCACAGAAAGGTGCAGCATCCTGGATGTCCTTGTGCTTGGTACGTTGTTTCCTAATGCACGCTCCTCATTTCACAGTCGACCCACCACGCCGTCCTTCGCACTCCCTCGGACACCACCTATCATCCTCTTCCTTCTCCTCTTCCACCTCCCTTCTTTCTCCACCTACAGGACCCCAGCTCATTGTTTTCACCCTTCTGATTAACCTCTCTCCGCCCCGAGGAATGTCTCACATTGGGTCTCTGGATGAACAAGAAATGACAGCACCAAAACACGGTCAGCTTTTTCTAATGAGTTCCATCCTCTCCAGGCTTTGGGTGAGTTAGCCTGCTGTGATTGGCATCTGCTTAGTTTGCCATAGTAGCTGTGAATTAATGGAAGATGATATTGTAGCACCACAGAATCTCTATATGAAAACAACAAACAATCCCCATTATTCATATTATATTTATTCTAGGGGTGGGACAAAATAAAAAAAAAAATGAATTAACCAGAGGCTTAGTAATTAATTAATCTCAATTTTTTACATATATTAGCCTTGGCCTAAACGAACAGACCCAGAACCGAAGTTGTCATTTTAAGTATAGTTTCAGAATGTTGTCTTAATAATAGGGAAAAAAGAGTCTTAATTTAGGGTGACCATATTAAAGGACACTTGAGTTTTTGAGTGGACACTTTTCCCAGCCTAGACTTTTCATTTGATCATTTTAAAGCATGCATTCTCTGTGTTTAGAAAGAATAATCAAATACAAAAACATATCAAATGCTTTCATGAGCACAAAAATTACTTTAAAATAATGATAGAAATAATTGCACTCCTGAATTAGAAATCTTATAAGTACCAATGATAGTTTCCATTTAATTTTACAAAAATTGATATTTTCGAGAATTGTTTTATATTCAGTATAATCAAAGTAAAAAGCAGCAGTCTCTAAAATACAATAAAAATTGTCTAAACTCAGTGTTTCATTTTTAAATGCGTCCTCCTCAGTCAATTTATAAATGAACTCTCACCTTGCACAGCATTATTAAAGTTTCTGTGTCCACATGTGACCTGCGGGATCTTTGCAGCTTTTTGTCAAACACAAAAAAACACATGCCAGCTATAGGAATGATCCCCTCCACCACTCGTTTGTTGCAGCCAGACGGCTTATCATATGCGGTTCATATGTAGAGTTTGTGCTTTGACTTTATGTAAACAACAGCAACATGGCAGGGGGTAACTTGGTACAATGTTGGCTATCTGTTCTGTCTATGAACAAATCAGAACCAGCCGCTCATGGAGAATGGATCGTGGAGCGCTGTCGTTCTGCATACATGGCAACAGCCAGTCAAAGTATGGCCCCCTGATAAACGTTAAAAACCCCTCGTAACCTCCAAAGAGCCCTTGAAAAGTGGATGGTCACCCTACATGCCTAGCTCTCACGTGTGCATCATTTTAATCCGTGCACCAGGAAATCATCCTCAAACAAATGTTCTGCATTAATTGTATGCACATTGCGATTAAATGCTTATTTTTTTAACGCGCTAATTCTTCTGTAATTAATTAATCAATCGCAAATAACGCATTAAATTCCTGCCCCTAACTTATTCTTACTTAATTGAACACATTAAGAGCCAATATGTAATTGTTTTGTCAACTTAACCTGTAAACATGGCACATTTTCTTATATATTGTATGCTCCAACAAGCCGCTTTATTAGACCTTAACAGCAATAATTTGGGTTATTCAGCCTGTCCATAGGAGGAAAAAATGGAGGTTAATTTTTCAAAGTCAGATGTAACCATGTTTTATATTCATTTATAAATGCCACACTTTAAAATGTAATAGTTATGTAACAAATTAAATATTTAATTTGTAAATTAAATATTTAATTTTTAAATTAAATATTTAGATTCTCTTAATCATTTATATATTCATATGAAATTTTGTCATAGAACGTACCTGAGACCAATTATCAGACACAAAATGGACGCTGCACCAGACCTTTACTGTCCGTTCTTTTCCCCTGGGACACTGGGCTCATTTATCCGTGTTTGGAAATGTCTAGGGATTCAAGATCTTTGCATCGAGTAATTCACTGTATTGTTAAGATAGCTGGGGTTCATTTCCCTTTGGATCAGTTATTAAATGATGAGTCACAGCTGATTCAGACCGAAAAAGACCGTAAAATCTGGCTTGCAGGACTGACAGCAATAAAGAAAATTATACCAAAGACGGAAGCCACCTCATAGCATATCATTTGTGCACTGACCCATGTTGCATTTGGACATTGCCTACAAGGTACGATCAACAGCAAAGATCAATAAAACAACCCCGAAACCATTACATGCAGGACTGACTTAACAACTATCCTTAAGAGGAAGCTTTCTGAATAAGATACATTTAATTTGGACTGACTGATTGGTGGAAACTGGGGAGGGGTGGGGCTGAGAAGAGGCTAATATGGGTTAATATGTCTAAACAGGAAGATTATGAACAACGAGGTAATGTACTGTATAATATTGTAAACCTAGTCCGTAACAAAATGTAATGATTACAAAATAGCAAGCAAGCAAGTATTGATGAAATTATGTACGTAAAATAATGTACGTAAAACAAACCCAAAAATATATTTCCGAAATTTGAATGCACCATGACATTTACCAAACCTTGCAACTGCTTTGAGATCAAATGTCAGAAACTAACCTTAAAAATATAATTTCTCTCACTTTTTGAATAAAATGTCTTCATAATGTTTTGAGGCTGTTTAAAGCTATAATTACACAACTTAAATAATACACTATTATAACAATAGGTTTTTCTTTTCCATGTTTTGATGTGGACATTCTCATGATTGTCAGATTTTACAGATAGAAATCAAACAGTCTTCCTGCACACAAACAGTCTAGAGGCTTTTATGTTTCATTGTGTACAGGGACTGAGGGGCCTGAGAAGAGAACAAATATCGACGCAGCAGAGCCCACATTTGCTTCAAGTGAAAAATGTGACTTTCTTGGTGAGTAAAGGTCAGTCCTTTAAGGTGTGTTTGTTGTGCACTTGTGTACCACACACTGCAAACCAATTCTGAGCAACAAAATAAAAGAAGTCTCAGCATCTGCCCCTTTATGAATGACAATAAGGCACTTTCTGAAACACTTAGTATAAACATGCATCTGCATCTACAAAAAAATTGTAAAATCAGCCAGCATCATCGCCCTTTGATATACCTGTATATTTAGTCTGAACCAAAGTCTAAGACTGAGGAAGATACAGTTAGGGATACACCTGCAAGAGCAGGAAGTCTTTTTCAATAAAAGCAGCAGTGTATCATTGGGAAAATTCCGCTTTCAGTCTCTCACTGAGCCTGAACAACTCATCTGTGGAAAAATGGTGTTAGATCAGTGTTTTCTTCAGAGGGCTGCACCGTGCAATCCGTGTTTGCAGCGGCACACCAGCCGAGGACTCATCAGGTTAGACATGTTTGCCCCTGCCTGGTCACCCTGACACGGCCTCCACAGCAGGAGCGATGCTTCACATAATGGAGAATCAATTTTATTTTTGTTTGCCTGGGTAGGTGGGCTTAAGGAATAATTACTTAGTAAAGGAGCAAGAGACAGAGGGAAGAGAGAGGCCATCCTTGTATATCCACTGTGGTCTTCCTGCTGCAGTGCTGATGTGTAACCAATACCATTATCCAGTTAATCCGTCATGGACAGCTCCTCCTCAGTAAGAAAAACAGCAGAGTGGGGCTGTATCATTGACGTGTGGAGCTGCTTTAATGAGATTCCTAGGGGTGCACTCTCAAATTGCTTGGATTTCATGAGTGTTCCAGTGCTGACTTCCCCCCATCTGGCTGCTGGGTCCACAGGGACGAGAGGCAACAAATGATTACACACTTAAACACCCTGGTGCTCTTAACAGGATACTCTATTTGTTACACTTATAACCCTGAAACCCCACACTGCCAATCCCTGTAATGGTGAGACAAAGACTGCCTCAGGCAGATGAAACATAAAACACGTTATGTATACAGCAAGATACTGCTCAGTTTAGCTTATTTATTTATGACATATCCGAAAAACAAAGTAATGCCCTAATACGTTTACAATTACCCTTTGGTGTATACATGAGTTTGAATGAAGTTGTAAGGTAAGGTTGGATCTCTCGGACAACAGCCACTGGCTCACCTGAATCGCATAAATACTGCAACATACATTTTGGTACAACAAACAATATATCTACTAATATTTCAACACCGCATTTTACCTGCATACAACATAACGTGCTACTTAAATGTGCTAAACTTTTACACAGACTTGGCACCAATGGGCAGCCTGTTCAGGTATCTGGCCCGGCCAAGACAGATTAAAACATCTGCTTGAATGAAGTTGCAACCATACAGTGTATTGCACTTTGATATGGTTGTATTCCAAATGGACATTAGAGCTTGGCTGAATAATTTTGAGCACAAACAGGGACAAACAGGGACAATGGTAATACATCACCAGTCTTAGAGAGGCAAGTGCCACCATGATTGACATTATGGTCCACACACCATACCAGTCGGTGGCATTAATGCACTTACTGGTTGTTTGCCAACCTCCAATAAACATCACAAATAAAAGAAGAAGGGCACTGTGTTATTTTTAGGCTAATATAAGCATTTTAACAGTAGTTATGGTGAAATCGTTATGAGAAATATCTGCAAGGAAGGAGATCACAAAAGTTTACAGTGGCAGATTATTTTGGATTGTGGGCGTAAGACTTGTTGTGGACTTGCTACTTTGTTGTAGTATGTTGGATGGTTGTGGCTTTCAAAAGACAGTTTTTATTTGAAATAGCTCTGTTCTTTCAATCATATGAGGGTTTGACAAGTGAGTTGCCCATTATTTGTTTTCTGAGGGGTCTAACAAAAATGTTTACTGTTTCAATGCTAAGGAACTTATCCTTAGTTGGCCTAAATCATTGTAATCTCAATAATCTTTGTTTACCAGGGATATATAACATTGTGTATATGTGTATATAGAAATGTTGCAAAAAAGGCAGATTTGACCAGGGAGTATATGTATATCATAAAACACACAGAGCCATTGCAGCGACTTTAAATCTGTTGTAATGTGTTCCTGCCCTCTGGTCTTTTTAAGAAGCTGAGTTACAGGCCCTTCTGATTGTGGAGACCACTCAGAAGGACCTTGAACTTGAAACATTGGAGGAACTAAAAGGAGAAAACACAGACAAGGTAACTGTTCTAAAAGAGAGCGCTAAGGGTAGCCCAATTACCTCTTGGTAAAGTGTAACCATCTGGCATCTGCTTCAGGTGACTGTTCCACTTTTAATCTACCGCTTTATTGTACCTGATGAGCTGCAGCTGGTGCAGCACCTGCATGTCACACCCTGCAGGAAAAAGGTGAGGAGACACAAATCTGCTGACACTCTCACTGGACCCAACACAGCTTCCATGTGAAAGGCAACTAGGGGATTCCATAACATGGACCCACCAGTTTTTGCAAAGATCAGATAAAAAGCCCAAAATCAAGATTCAATAATGTCACATATCAATGGTAGATGGAATTTAAAAAAGTGTTTCTTTTAAGTGTAAAGTTTGGCGATTCTGAACCGTTCCCCTAAATTGAACATTCCTAGTTCAGGAGGAAAGTTATATCATTTAGAATTTTGTGACTAATAAAGCATGAATGCCTATTACAGTACGTCTGGCTAACAGTGATCTACTACCAACAACCTTCATACCAATGATGGACTGGTTGACTGTCCTGTGTGTCACCTCACCTCTGAAACTGTCTGGTATCCTGAGCAGGATACACCAGGTGTTTAGAATGGATAGAATGGATGGGAGAGCAGTCATATACTGGGAGCGGTCAGTATATGGGAGCGTTCATATACTGTCAACCTTTACCTTTACTACCCTCAAATATTTGCAACCGTAATTGGAATGAAAAATTGGTTGCACAAAGCATTTACTCCACTGTGGTTTAACACAAATGAGTTGCACAATTTTCAGATTTTATTTGTGAAAAAATTAAAACCATTTATAGTTCTCTCCTCCAAAAGTATACACTATGTTGTGTTGGTCTGTCACATTAAATACACTGCAGGTTTTAGTTGGAATGTGAAAAAAAAACATGAAAAAAAGATCAAGGGGTATAAATACCTTCACAAGGCAGTGTAAATAGTGTTCCAGCAGTTTCATTTATAATGAAAGCGAGGAAGTGTTGATAGAAAAATGCTGAAACTTTAATATACTTTTCCCAAACAAAAATGTTTGCCTCAGTGCCTCTTCTCCCGGGTTCACCCGTCCCTCTCCTCCCCTCATACAGCCGTGCATCGCTTGGTAAATGTGTAAAAACACAATGGAGCTTTAAGATGGTTGAACCCGAGGTTGAAATCTGGATGCATCTTTATCCCAACCCAATTAACACTGAGTCAATAGAGAGCACATTAAAAAGCCCCAGGGTGATGGACCCCACGAGAAAATGCCATCGGTATCAAGACGGTCAAGGCAGACACAAAGGCAGGAACCTCCCGGTTCTGTAGAATCCCTGTGAGCTCTGCAGATCAGAGCAAAAGGAGGGAATTATTAAAGGCCTTTTCTTTCATGGTGGGCGTAAATGAGGAGCGAGGGTATCCATTCACACAGGGCAAAGGGCTGGGAAAATGGCCGACTTTGGGCGAGAGGCTATTGAGGCTGTTCACTGAAGTGTGAACATGCCACCTCACAAAGACAACACCCACAGAGGAGAGAAAATCTGATTTAAAATGGAAAACAACCTTGGATTCCAAGGTCAATGCAAACATTTGGAAATAGCAAGTCGACCAGTAAAATTGGCATGATTTTATGTTTCCCCTGTGCTTTTCTACTAGTTGTCTGCTATGTATTTACCTAATTTACAGATAAGTTATGGACATGATTTTTTTTTTCCCATTTGAGTTGAATTTCCACAATCTTATGATCAAACATGTACCACTCTGTTCTGAAAAAAATCCCTTAAGAGTTGATTTTTGACCGAAAACCTTTATGACACAGAATTGTCTCTATGTGGCTAATCCGATTCATCTGAGCTCATTATGCTCTGTAGTCTTTTCAAGCAGCACATGCCAAAGTGCTGAGGGCAGACAGGTTTTCAGATTCTTGACCTTTATTTCAAGAGTTTTACAATTAAGTAGCTGGATGAATACCCAACTTCACTGTCATCATTAGATTCCGTCACTCACCCAACCATTGGGCTTTTGTAACTCTCTCTTGTCCAATTTCCTCATGTGTCATGTTAGAGGTTAGAGTACGCCTTCCTCCATTTCAGAAGACCTTCTGTAGAAGAACAACTGCCCTCATTTCAACAAACGAACCCTGGGGAGGCACCTTTTACAGGGCAATCCCTCTCCTGGCAAGATATGAAGCAGCAAAGGAGGCAAACTAATTGAAGCCGGTCTAGTCTCCATCTCAATCTAAGCCAAGGATTTACCCAGCACAATGGACCCTTTACCAGAGTCCCTGTCCTCGTTAACGCTACAATTTGGAAGCAGTGGAGCCTACAGAGGAACTCAGATTGGTGTAATTAGAGGCAACATAAAGTACAGGTTGGTTCTGTGTAAATCCTGAGTTGTGTTGTCTGCTTTCTGTCTGTACTTCTTTACGTCGAAGGATCCCGTTAGGTTTTGTTGAACAGGTGGTTGATAATAATGAAACATAACCCAGGCATTAGGAGCCATATCCAATGATGTTCAATATCTTGTTTGTTTCGTCTTCTGGTGACGCAAGATGTGAGTTCAATAAATGAATCCTATTCTCATGCCAACCAGCCTGGCAGACAATTTGTCAGAAAAGATTATATCTTTAAAATATCCAACACAATCTTGACAAGATATTGTTTAGATTAGGTCAGTTTTGCCTTTCTCTTTCCAGTTTGAGAAAACAACTCAGGGCTTATCGGCATACGGCTGTTTTTCTATGAAGTGAGATCGATGACATAATCTGAAACTGAAAAAACAAGTTTTGAAACCTTGAAAATCAGTATTTGAACATTTAAAACCTGAAATAAAGTTTTGAAAGTCTGAAAATAAAATTTGAATCTCTGCAATTATAATTTTGTAAATAGCATTTATGTTTTCATTAATTCAACATGCAAAGTACAGAGTTTCAGCCTCACGTTTTCAGGGATTCAAACTGCTTGTTTCACCTTTGCCGTTTTTCAAGTAAGCTTTTTCACAGTTTCAAATATGGCATTGTTTTCCCACCACGCTATATTTGCAAAAAACCTTTGAAAGCTTGTAATATGAGATCTGAAAAAATATTCAACTTTCCAACATCTGCCTTTCGTAGATTCACACATCACACTGTCAGTCCTACTTGTTCTTACATGTGATTGGACTACACGATTGGGCACGTGTCCCTCCCCGGAGCGATGAGGGTTTTTTTTTTTTTTCAGCGAGTGTGAGTTTCAGAGTTTCGAATCGTAAAGCACCGAGAGAACGCTGCCAAAAATCACGTCATCGCAACCAGACGAATCTACGAAAGGCAGATGTTGGAAAGTTGAATATTTTTTCAGATCTCATATTACAAGCTTTCAAAGGTTTTTTGCAAATATAGCGTGGTGGGAAAACAATGCCATATTTGAAACTGTGAAAAAGCTTACTTGAAAAACGGCAAAGGTGAAACAAGCAGTTTGAATCCCTGAAAACGTGAGGCTGAAACTCTGTACTTTGCATGTTGAATTAATGAAAACATAAATGCTATTTACAAAATTATAATTGCAGAGATTCAAATTTTATTTTCAGACTTTCAAAACTTTATTTCAGGTTTTAAATGTTCAAATACTGATTTTCAAGGTTTCAAAACTTGTTTTTTCAGTTTCAGATTATGTCATCGATCTCACTTCATATTTTTCACAGAATCCATTTATATCGCTAGAGACTTTATACAATATTTTACTTAATGGGATTTATTAAAAATATGCATATTTTAAGCAATTAACTGTAAAATACCAGTGTAACCTGTCAGTATGAATAATGAAATACTGAAGTTATTTCTTCGAGTTTGTGTTTTTAGTCTTTTGGCAGCAATATCATCAATGGTATTATTTACTTTCTACCACTGGTAAAGAGTGTATTTAATGAGGAATTTTTTGGTGTTTTTTATTTAAGATGTTATTTAGTTTCTGCCTGGCCTGCTAGTGTTTAGCATTTGCTATTTAAATTGTGAAAATGTATTGGATTTTTTACTAAGATTAATTTGAGCCCATGATGTATTTAATTTGGTTCCATTAATCTTTGGCATTACAGTTGTGCTCACTTTTTCACGTGTCAACAAACAGAACAAGAAAATAAAGGGGCAAGGCGCTTGTCATCCTGACTTGTGAAGAATGAGTTTGGCATGCTGTTTAATCTGGGTGGAAGTATCAGCATAAGATCCAGAAATAACTACAATGGCGTTCCCTTTTTGATAATACAATAACCCTTCACGGCTCAGTATTCACTGATTTTTCAATACAGTATATATAAAATATTCAAAAATAAAATTCTTCATGAGAAGTTGAAATAACTACATGCATTGCTGGCTACAGTGTTGGCTAATGTTTGCAAAGCAACCAATCCAGGGGCACTATTTACTTTATTTTGCCTCGACACAGATTGGCTGTAAACTCCAACAACAGAGATAAAGAGGAATTTAGATGTTACTTTCTGGAGTTGCACCGAAACGGTTTCACAAAAAACGCCGGCTAAAATTTACACCTCAGTATTTATCTGCACTATTTTCTTTCCATTCCAATTAATCCGCGCTTAGGCTAGTGTCAACAGCGGTTTCATTGTTGAATGCACAACTAGGCTATGTCTGACTACCAAACATTTGATGATGAAACGCTAAAGGGATAGCTTTATGGACTGGAGTATATAGATGCAAAACTTCAGCAGACAGAACAAGAACAGGCAGACAGAGAGAGAGCAAGAGGACAGAGAAATGCTCCAAGCTGCAGAGAAGGTGAGGTGCAGAAGTGCATACCTTTGTAAGCATGAGTTAAAATATTTTTGATTGTAAGACAATTTTTGTGTTTCAAATTGTTTTCTTAGCAGACTGTACCTATATTCCTATATACTGTTGTCATATAATTTCACGTGATGACATTTACAAATTTGCTGAACACATCATTAGCTGATTGTCGATAGTTAACGTCATGATATCATTACCCCGGTTAGCATGTTCTCAGTGTAAACACGTAAGCTTGAAGATAATATGGTAGTAGGAAGCATCAAATTATTTCACTGTTCAAAATGAAGTGTTTTCCTCTTTCCGGTTTTGTTTTGGGATGTAATCGTCCTCACTGAAGTGTGCCCTACACACACAAAAGTCCTTGTTTACAGACGTTTTCGCTCCCACAGAGCAGCCGATTTCAAATAAGCCAAAGTTGCCTAATAGTAAAGACTCTGATGGGAAAACAATGGAACGTTAAAGGTGGTCCCAGTATATTCCTGTTGTAATAACCCAGGAATTTGCTAGTAGGCACCATTGTTTTATATATTCACTTGCTCCCGCTTTAGCTGTATTTCATTTGAGTGTGTAAGCTCTATGATAGAGCTGATGCGAGGAGCGAAACAGTTGACAATGGCCCCAGCGCGGATTGATTAGAATGGAAAGAAAATAGTGCAGGGTAATATTGAGTTGTGAATTTTGCTGTTTTTCTGTTTTTTGTGATGCAAATGAATCACGCCTTCAAACGTATATGATTTTCTGAAGCCAACCGGCACGTTTGATGGCCCCAGAAACTAGCTGGGACTACCTTCTTGAAAACGTTGGAAATGCAATGGGTCTGACCAGGGGGTGATCACAGAGTTGGGTCAATGCATATGCACTATGCTGGTAAGGATGGGATACAACTTCATGTCTAAAAATGCGAACTATCCCTTGACTTTCATCCTATCTATGCCTGAATGATTTTTATGCCGACAACTTTCTTTCATCTTCCCCTGCCTTCTTCACACCATGACCTCAACATGGGATGCAGGAAGTGGATTACATGTGTGTTATTGGTGCTTTTAGCTTGCAGAAGGAAATGGTCCCAGTGGAGGGATTTAAAGGCTTTTTGTTGCACGCTCCATGTTTGTGGTATCATTTTACTATTTGGAAGTGTTGCTGTCAAACAAGCTTATACTTTCGGTCAAAACTCTGTAACCTTTAAAAAACTCAGAAGAAAGTGTGGGGAGCTTCCTGCTTCATCTGTTTGGATATCAGCAGATTTCATTCTCCAAAACCTTTTATGTTCAAACTTTCATACCGTACATTAAAACAGAGAGAATAAATTACTTTTCTCCCTATCTGCACATAAAATGTATTTGACAAAATGGTAAAATCTGAAAGAAAAATGGCCTCAGCAAGCTTTGTCCCCATTTTTCAGTGGTTTTCCCTGTATATCTTCTGTGTAATTAGCATGGGGATGGAGGTCCACTTTGGGCTGATGGTGTTGATGACAGCCCCTGCTGCCTCCTTCAGCTGTGCCGCATCTCACCCTAACCCTGTCAGGGTCAGGGTCCCTCGTCCATCTGCTAACGAGCCCTTCCTCTCTCACGGTCAACCACCTGGACATCCTTCAGCACCAGAGGTCCCAGGGCCTTTGGGGGGAGCAGCTTAGAGTTTCCAAAAAGTCAGTCCTCTGAGGAGGAGGTGGGGGCGTGAGGCAGAATGTGGTCGTCATCTCCTCCCTGTTCGTATCATCGTTTTCTCTCTCACCACTTGTTCCTCCTGCATCAAGCCGAGTTTCATTACAACGAGGATGTTGAGATCCGACACATGAGAAAAGTGCAGGTGACCTAGAATTTCAAACATACTTCTGCTGGGACAGCTCACGGATAAACAATCATGCTAACTTATAATGAAAATCAATTTTCATCAGGTTTTTCAAACTTTTGGAGTTAAAGTAGAATAATTTATTTATTAATCAATCCATTTGTGAGTTCTTTATACCCGCTGGCCGAGCAAATGTAGCTAACATCTTCTAGCCTCATTAGGTTCAAACAAACGCTTTTTTTGAACAATTAAATTTTTTTTTTTTCTCTTTCGAAATATGAGAAGCTTTGTTTTTTTATCCTACTTTTTCAATGCAACACATTCCACTGAAACATTCACTTCTCATAAAAATGCTGGCTATCTTATACTTGTTCCACTAGCTTTTAACTGATAGACAAAAAACGATTATTCTCTATCGATTGTGGCATCGTGTAAACACAATGAGAAACCAACAAACCGCCTAAACTCCTATTTTTATAGAAGTGCCAATACTGGTAATTATTAGTTATTCAATATATTTTATCAACAGCATCTGACTGCTAATTTCATTTTATATATATGGTACATGGCCTGTATTTGTATAGCGCTTGATTTATTCCCCAGAGGACTTTACACTACATCAGTCATCCACCCATTCATGCACACGTTCACACACTGCTGATGGCAAGCTACGTTGTAGCCACAGCTGCCCTGAGGTGCACTGACAGAGGCGGGGTTGCCGGACACTAGCGCCACCAGGCCCTCTGACCACCACCAGTAGATTACAAGACGAACTCCCAACTCTTAAGCCACGATTGCCCCCAGAATACACACTTTCTTATTATTCCACCAAACCTTTCCATTTTGGCTCAATATTTGTTTATTAGCTAATAGTGTTCGACCTGTTGTGTGCTTCAAATAGTTATGGACGGATGGAGATAACATTTTCAGGAAATGCCCGAAATGGGACAAAAAACAGCTGATAACATTTTGAGGTTGTTCGGACATGATGTGCATATCCACCCACCAAGCAGTGATTCTATCCTTGACTTCTGTCCCGTCGCACAGAGCTCACAGATGGCTGACATCGCGTAGCAGCCCCTCTGTGGTTGGAGCATAAACACTGCAAATTTAAAGCACATGTGCGAATATCCCAGGTGGAGGTTTCCTAGCTATAGAAGGTCTAGTTAAAACTAGATCATTTAATTATGTCCTGATATATTAAACATTGTCTTATAAGTGTTAGTTTTTCATAAGCAGAATCCATTTGAAACATGTTTATTTTATAAGCACTTCTATCTGACCTGTTTCTCACAACTTTAATAAAATGAGTCAACTAAATGGTGTGTTTTCTCTAAGAGAAAAAAAATAATTTCATACAATTTAGCAAAATATGGAAAACTACTGAAACATTAGTATTAAATTTCATGTTACAAATTGTATATTTTCATATTTTGTAACCTCAGTGCTACAAACAGTGCTTGTATGATGGTTGCAACCGGATGACTTGATACTGATCACGATCATGGTTCAATCATCTTTAAAAATCAGATTAAACATCCTCCTGTCATGACCCAAAATTCACCCCCTCAAGTTAATGGAGATAGACACTGAGAGAAGGAGTAATTCACAGACAGGAGATGGTTATCTGTTAATTCGTTCAGGTAAAAAACAACAAAACAGATTTATCTGGAAAATGTGCTCTAAGATGATCTGCCTCCCCATGCCTGGAGGTTAACAGGCAAATCATTTGGTTGTTAGACCTTGCTCAGCTTGCGAAATCTATGTTTGGGATCAGTGCAATGCCGTTTTACAATAAAACGAAAGCCTACAGGTATAGCACATTAGAAAATACATTTTGAACTCATTAAAATCTTTTGTATTGAGGATCTGATCTAAAGTTTTAGCACAACTGCTCAAATTCAGTTGATGAACAGATATTATTCAAATGTAGTGAAAATTCATTGGTTAATATGTCAGTACAAAAACTTTTCCCACTTCCAACCTATCAAATACCGCTGCTTAGTCAGGAATCCACATTGCTGGCTTTAAATGTATTGATTACCCTCAAAATTTGGGACAAGTAGTTACTAATATATTACTATCCCTTAACATTAAAAGACCATTTGTTGAACCAAAAAATGACGATATATAAATAAAAAGTGTAGAATTGTCCAGTTTAGGTTTTAACAGTAATGAGTATGGGTTATTTAGGCTGTCTCCATTTTTCATAATCGTTTATGGCATTAAAAGAATATGCAGTCTCAAAGCTTATGTTGTCGATCATTACTAAAGTAGGTTTTTAGCATAAAAAAAAAAAGCCATTCTCTCTCGGGCCAGTACGGAGATGCTAATGCATGCTTTAATCACAGTAGGATCGATTACTGTAATGCCCTGCTTTCTGGTCTTCCCAAAAAGAGTATGTCATGTTGACAACTTCTACAAAATTTAGCAGCATATGAACGGTGAAGACCAGGAGGTGGAACACCTGTTTTAAAATCCCTGCATTGGCTCCCCTTATGTTTTAGGATTCATTTTAAGGTTCTTTTAATGGTTTTCAAGTGTCTTAATGGTCTTGGGCCTTCTTTATGTTTCTGAATTGATTTTACTGTATGAATCTTTGTGGTCTCTGTGATCCTTTGGCAGCCGTCTACTTCTCATTCCTAAAGTCAGAACACACACCCATGGTGAGGCATCTTTCCAGTATTATTTTTCAGAGCAGGCTCAAGACTCACCTTTTTAGCCTAGCTTTTAACTCATTATTATTTATTGCCTATTTATTTTCCTTTAAAGGAGCAGGAGGAAGGAATTAAACTTGCGACTGTCGCGGCTGGCACTGCAAGTAACTGCAGCCACCATGAAAGTGTGCACAAAAAGTAAATAAATCAGTGACATAGCGTACTTTCAAGCCACTGCTCATTGCGCACAGTTCAGCTGTACAACAACAAGCAATATGTCTAGTGACGAAGTAGGTAATAGTGTTTAATCGAGCACGTCTGAAGTCTGGGTTGTTTCTCTTCCTTCTTCCTGTTAAATCGAGAACATGCAAGAATTGTAGATTGACATTACATCCGCGTGTAAGCGCGGGAAATTCGGCCACCGAATCGCAGACTATCCTGTTTATTTTATTTATTCGTATTTGCTTATCTATTTATTTCATATAATTATTTACTTGTTTATTTAGTTTTGTATTTCAACATGTTTTCCAGGTTTTTTACACAAAGCAATAGACACATCCTTCCAGTGCTTCGTCTGATGGAACCTTCTGCCTCAGTAGCGGTGGATGGCTGTGGCTGCCTGGGTGCTCTCGAGTTGTCAGGTCGTGATCATGTGATCATTGCAATTTCCTATTTAAGGAGGGCTTACTCACCCGCTCGACACTCTGACATCAGTTCCTCTGTGTCCCGACCCATTTCCACAAGCCTGCTCTCTGTCGAAATGGCATTCCAGTGTTGTTGAACCTTCTATCTCCAGAAGCTCTGTTTCTCCGTCTCTCTGTCGCATTGTGGAGTACCACAAGGTTATGTGGTTGGATCGATTCTCTTACTATATATATGCTTCCAATTGGTAAAATGATTAGACAGCATGCAATGAATTTCCACTGTTTGGCTGATGATACACAGTTATATTTATCCATAAAACCTGAAGAAACCAATCAGTTAGGTAGATTACAAGCATGTCTTGAAGACGTAAAAACCTGGATGACTCTGAATTTTCTACTTTTAAGTTCAGACAAGACAGAAGTTGTTGTGTTTGGACCAGAACCTTTAAAAAAGAAACTAATAACTCAATCACTTCATCTGGATGGCATTAATTTGGCCTCTGGTAATAATGTAAATAACTTTAGTGTAATTTTTTACCAAGACATGACATTTAAATCCCATATTAAACAGGTTTCTAAGAGTTTGTTCTTTCACCTCTGGAATATTGCTAAAATTAGAAATATCCTATCCAGGAGCAATGCAGGGAAACTAGTCCATGCATTTGTTACTTCAAGGCTGGACTACTGTAATTCCTTATTATCAGGAAGTCCACAAAATGCAATTAAAAGCCTCCAGTTGATCCAAAATGCTGTGGCAACAGTTCTGATGAATATTAAAAAGAGAGATCACACTTCTCCGGTTTTGGCTTCTCTTCACTGGCTCCCTGTTAAATCCAGAATATAGTTTAAGATCCTCCTCCTTACTTATAAAGCCCTTAATAATCAAGCTCCATTGTACATCAGCGATCTGATTGTTCCATATGTTCCTAACAGAGCACTTTGTTCTCAGAATGCAGGTTTACTGGTAGTCCCTAGGATTTCTAAAAGTAGAATGGGAGGCAGATCTTTTAGTTATCAGGCTCCTATTCTGTGGAACCAGCTCCCAGTTTTAGTCCATAAAGCAGATACTCTATTTTCAAGACTAGGCTTAAAACCTTCATTTTTGATAAAGTTTATAGTTAGAGTGGCTTAGGTTATCTTGAGCTATATTTTAGTTATGCTGCTATAGGTTTAGACCAGGGCTTAAAGTAAAAAAAACATCCTGAGCCTGAATTTTTTTTCTAAGGAGCGGGATGCAGGGGATCCAATACATACACATTATAGGCAATTTGGCCAACAACTTTTTGGCACTGTGCTTGGTAATGTACAAGATGAACTACAATTTAAATGGGATTTTTAGAAAGTGAAAGTAATTAAGTTAGAAGTGAAAACATATGAAACTCAGTTAAGCAAATTAATCTGATTAATTTGGCAACCATTTAATTCAGTAAAGGGAAATTTATACAAAAACATAAATTGCAACTTTTTCTATCACTTTTTCTAACACTTTTAAATCTAAAATAAATACATACTAATTTAGACTTGTTTCACTCAATTGCTAATGATTTCTTGTCTGCCTATTTTTTATTTTTTATACTAATTATTTTGATCAAATTCTAAATAGCATTGTTTTATTGTGTATACTTTATTGTATTTTAATATTGCTAGTTGATCATAAATCTTTGTTTAAGCCTCATTTTAATGATTATTTGTTTTAATTTTCAAATTTCTTTGTAATCATGTAAAGCACCTTGAATTGCCTTGTGTTGAAAGTGTGCTATACATATAAAATTGCCTTGCCTTTTGTTCAAAATAATGGCAAAGTGAGTTATAAGAAATACATTACATTGAGTCTTAACTCCTCTCCTCCTTAACATATTTGCAGAGGCATTAAACCAATAAAGTGCTCCAAGAAATCATCAACATTCAGAGAAAACATACATCCTTTGAGCTTGTCAGACAGACGTTTCTTGAACTCTGATACTATGCCATGTGTGTTCATATAACTGGCATGTTTATGGGGTAATGGACAGTTTTGTTAAAGCGTTTTTATCAACCGCTACTTTTTTGCATAGATCTACGAGCGGTTGTGCGATCGTAAATGATAAATTGTGTTCCACAATGAACGAGCACACACATATTTTTAACAGCCACTGCGGCCACTATGTCAGCTGTGGCTGTTGCTCCTGGTAAACAGCTTGTGTGTTGGAGCGCACGGACAGCCACTTTATGCCGGCGTCTCCTTCGTGACGGCGAAGAGCTTTTGTTTCCGCTAGTTGCATGTACTAACTTCTTGGACACAACACACAAAAACACAAACCAGGTTCCCTTAGCTTCTGGCACCAGCTACCAAACGGCATGCAGTCTCCACCTTTTTCCTCTATCCTTGACCAGCGCCACTTGTTTTAAAGGCCCTTGTCAACCACGACTATATCTCCCCCTGGCTTCATGAATTTAGCCTCCTTCTGATTTCGGGAGAAACAACTGGGGCTTGCCTCGGATGCTGCGTTCAAAGCCCCTCTGAGATAATTATTTTTTCTGAATCAGTCAAACGCCGGAGATCCGGCACGGTGCCGGAGTACTTTAAGCTTAAGTTAGACTGTTGGAGGACAGACTGACCACTTTTCTTCTTTCTTCTACTTTTTACTCCTACCACTCTCCAGATATATTGTTTCTGCTGTTATTGTGATTGTTAATCCAGTTTTCTCTCAGTATTTTTCTCCCCATAGAAGCTCCACATGGTCTGGTACCCTGCTCAACTATAAAGTCCCCTGCTGGACCTCAGACCCTCAGACGGTCTAGGCAGATAACCGCTTGTACTGAGTCAGGTTCTGTCTGAGTTTTCTTCCTGTTAAAGGGGAGTTTTTCCTCTCCACTGTCGCTACACGCTTGCTCAGTATGAGGGATTGCTGAGGATTTGGTGTGGTTGAAGTCTACATGATCTGGGCAGAACCTCATGTTGATGACTCATTGCAATGGGCTGGGATTCCAACATAATAAACTTTTAACTGATTGGAATGTTTGTATAATTGTATTAAAATGACTTTTGTTGTAAAGTGCCTTTGTAATGATATTTGTTGTGAATTGGCGCTATATGAATAAAAGTGAATTGAATTGCTGTTTCCTTCTGGTCTTCTCTTGTGATCCCATTCCTGACTCTTCAGGTGTTGCCAAAAAACAGCATGCCACCTTTTTCCCTTCGCTCAACTTCCTCTGAGCTTGGGTCAAGTCCGCACGCAACACTCCTCTCACTGCCAGATCAGAAATCTGACACCAAGTTGTACTTGGGTGTAGGTGGGGGTCCCTGCCTCCCCTCCTCTGCGCGCCCTGGGTCAGTGTCTCGGCTTCTTCTGTTGATCTGCTGCTGCCAGTGCAGGTGGCTCCCTTTATAGTGTTTGCATATCTAATCTGGCTCATTTGTACTCAGCCCAGTGTCCATTTTATTGTCTATTTTAATGTAAATTTAATCTGGCTCCTGAGTGCTCCACACATGGGGATAGAATTGGGCGGAGGGGGTATAAATGTTAACATGTTTAACCTTGTGACACCTTGACACCTTGTGACAAGGGTATACGGGCTGGGTTGGTTGGGGGGGTCATTTTTATTAACTTGCACTTTGAACTGCATTTCTTTTTGTATGAAAACCACTTTATAAAGTTTGATTTGAGTTGATATCTAACACAGTATTATTGAGATAATACTTTTATTTTTTCACATTTCTGAACAAACAATGTCTCTCAAGAATTTGATTTTGCATTTCATACACCATATAAATACTGCATCTAACCCAGTTACAAGGCACCAATTACATTTTAGTTAGGTAAAATGTAACTGATGTTTTGGAGGGATGTTTCTTGCTGCCATTGGTCTGCACATCAGCAGGATAAGTGAGCCAACTGTAGAGCGAAGTGGTTAAAGAACAGCACAGAAAACATGGATGTGAAAACATAAGCTGGTGACTTTAGAGCCAGACTGCACTGCTACTAGTCAAAGGGTAAAGGGAATAATGATGTGCATTTGGAAACTTTGAGGCCAGGCTGGAATTAAGAATTAAGACAGGGTTAACTTAACAGACTTTTGTGCCCAACTTTACATTTGAAAGTGAAGGAATTCTAATTAATATTAAAACAGAGAGAGATTGATAAACCCTCTGCACAAAAACTGTGTCTGCAAGATGAAAGAAGCTAGTGCTGCTTTGAACAGCAATTATAAGATTTGCACAAAACTGATAAATTGAACCCCTTTGTGCATAATCCACCTTCCTGTAAGAACAGTGAACAAAAAGGCTCCCCTTCACTGTGCCTAAAGGTTCCAAAAATGAGTCTAAATTGGCCTTTGTTGCTCTAACAGCGACTGTAATTGTCGCTCTGCTCAGAAAGCGTGCTCTGAGGGTTTGCCATGGAAACAGCCTTGCGCTCTCATCCTGTGGTTTACTTACAGCAAAGCTCTTCGAAACAGCAAGGATGATGAGTCTTATCTTGCTTTCAGAGATGGGCATTGACACAATGGTTACCAGCAATCTACAAAGGAACGTATATATCCCCACATTGCTCGATGAACGCTCCAAATGGTTTCAACTTAAACCTGCTAGCAGAGGTAGTGGTTCAAATTCTTCAAACTGATATGTCTAGTAAAGCTTTTATGCAACAATAAAGCATGCTTATTTTGTGTCTCTTTTAAGTGTGAAAAGTCTCACCCCAGAACAAGATGGGTAATTGGATCATACAGAGATTTTCTGAAGTTTATTTTTTAATTACATCTTTTTTTGGTCAAAGGGCTGGTATTAAGGTAAAAAAAACAACATTTGTGCTTGGAACACATTAACTCTCCCATCTGCACATAGTTGAAAAGAGAAGAACCCTATGACATTTTTAACACACAGAGGCTTCATGCACTTGTTTTCAAGTTGGCTGATTTCTTAAGAAAAACCTGAAATGTTTTATAACACTCACATTATTTTTTTTCTTTTAGGCTCATTGAAACTTTTGTGAGTGGGACTCTTGTGTGTTCTCAATAGAGCTGACAAAATTATTGATCACAGGTTTTACAGGTTGATGGTTTTAGTGTTAATGTGTTGCACTTTTGTAGTTTTGTCTCTAACATACAGAAAAGTCCAAGATGCTTTCAACAAAGTTATCTAAAAAAAAACCCCGAAAAATGCTAGGATCTTTTGCTACATGTAAACTTTATTGTTTAACAGTAATATATGTTTAACTTGTCATCACCCACCTCCCTCATTTTAAATATTAAACTATTCCTGTCATAGTTCTAGCTCATTCCCTGACCCATGTGTTGAAGTATTTTTTGAGGAGATGAATTTAAAAAGTAAAAAAAGAGTTCATTTCCAGTAAGAATTGCAAAACTGAGAATGGCTTGTGAGTCATTGATTCAGAGGCACATGTAGGGAAGAAATGAATGGTCATGGAAAAAATCTTAAATGGGAAATCTTAAATGGGAAGGATGAGTAAAGATGGCTTATTGTTCCATCAGTGAGAAGATTGAACAGACTGTTGAGTGGGCAGATATGAGAGATCTGAAGACTACAGAAGGAATCAGTTTCACTGGGTTACCTCTGGTGAATTTGTTTGCATCCCAGGTGGTGGTTGGTTGTGTCCGAGGAAAGTCTCAAGGACCCTCATTCCCCAATCAGCTAATGTAGGTTTGAGGCTGAACCATCATTTGTTAGGATGTCCATCTTTCTTGATTTCATCTCTGCCAGTCCATCTCCACCCGCTGAGAGTCACATTGGGCACCAAATTAAATGAAAAAAAATATGTTATATAAATAAATAAAACAAAAAATATGTTTAACAAGGATGAGGCTGATTTCCTTAAATCTGTAACAGATTTATTACACTATGTTGATCAATACAGAAAAACAGTGTGCCACAAAACATTTGCATCACCAAACTGGGAAACCATCAATCCTAAAACACTATATTGTACTATTATCTCTAATCCACATTAGCTACCCCGTTCCTGAGATGAGTCATCCTCGCCTGTCATCTACTGTCCTTGTTTTTACTCATGCTGCATTCCATTTGTCACGGAAACTCGGGCGTCCGAGTTGCTGTACACGAGAACGTGACGTCATTCCCGACTTAAAGCATTCCAGTTTGTCTCGCTACACCATAAGGCAGTTAAAACCAATTTTGTTCTTGACAAACTGAATGTGAACTGTCGGGATTGATATTTTTTTAGGGCTACTTTATATAACAGTCTCGTATTGAATATGTTTATATAAT
The DNA here is from genome assembly GCA_028564705.1 of Apricaphanius iberus. Lineage (NCBI taxonomy): Eukaryota > Metazoa > Chordata > Actinopteri > Cyprinodontiformes > Aphaniidae > Apricaphanius > Apricaphanius iberus. The sequence continues at coordinate 12,123 of JAPXFQ010002670.1, read as the reverse complement.
CTTTAGTTAGTATTCAGAAAGTAAAAGTCTGTTTTTATTAGCTTGCATGATAGTAAAGAAATGTTTGTCAAGTATGGTTTATGGGGGAAAGCTTTTAAGTCGTAAAACTCTAGGCTAAGGTTATTGCACGTTGTAAAAGTGGGATGCGGAGATAAGGAACAGAGTAGAGAGTAGACAGTCATAAACAGACCGGATGGTTACAGCGATAACTCAGGAAACCTTGAGAATAAACGTTTGGTGTAATAAAATCTAGGGGGAGGAGAATAGACATGTGACTATGTGCTTCTTTAATAAAAATGGTACACCCCTGTACACGACAGTTCAGTTCAGTTCAGTTCAACTCAGTTCTGACTGTTCTCCGCCTGCAGGTGTGTATGAGTGTGAAACAGAAATTCTGTGTCTGTGCATCATTTCCATCTCTGTCTCTCAGCTCTGATTTTATTTGGAAAAACTCCCGCCGGGGTAAATGTTGGCGCCCCCTACACTCTCCGGAAGCGAGTGCCGATCGCATGGGAACGAGGAGCCAACACATGGTGGAGAATGCGTGCTCCGTAATTCGGTCTTAGGTTGTTTCGGAGCTGGGAGAGATTGAGTGTGAGTAAAGTGTGGTATAACTGGTTGATGCGTGTGTTTGTGACATTGCAGTAATTTTGTGTTTTTTCCTTGGAGTTCAACAGAGAATCGGAGAGCGACTGGATTGATCCTTGCTAAATCAGCACCCGGGTGGTTTTGTATCAATCTGGACCAGCGCTAACACCAAATTAATAGGTATTGATTGATCTAACCGTTCTCCGTTTAATGTTGATGTGTTGTTTTTTTGGTTAAGGGCCGACCAAAGTGCGGATCGGGCTCGGGGTGGCCGTCCGGCCCAACCAGGACGCTGGTTTGGGACCTCCTTGGCTGGCAAGCGACTTTAGCGCCAGGCAGGGCCCGGGAGCCCTCTGACTGCTAACGGATTACCTTGGAGAGGCTGTGTTTTCTTCCTAAATGCGCGACTGAGCATCGCAAACGGTGGAAGTGAGGCTTTAGGGTCCAGTTCTTGGTCGGCCCGGTTTGAGGTTAGTGTTTGATAAATATTGTAAAATTACTGTACTTGTTTTTGGTGTGATTGTGGGTGTGCTTGGACGGAGTGGAGGCTAGGGACGAAAGCTACTAGGTAGCTTTTTGCACACCGGCCTCATATAAACTCCTCATTTAGGGGACCTAACTGACTGAATCTAAAACCATAATTCCTCTGCGAATTTTAAACGCCTAGTCGATGCCCTCGTTTTCTGTTTGTGCAGATTGCGTAGAAGCTTGGCATTGTAGAGGAATAATGGGAACTATCATTTTCGGTTAGTTAAAGTACCACCATATGTAGCTTGCAGCTAACATACAGTGTGTGTGAGTCTCGCCTGGAATAAAGGCGTTCAACCTTGTACACTTACGTAAACACGTCTAAAGCATTGTTTAACACATATATACGACTATTGTTATGGATAACTGGTAGTAAACTTTTTAGAATATATATATAAAATAACTTTTTATTGTAACGCAGCGGCACCGTTTTGTTCAGATTGAGCTGGGGTGCTCATGCTTACAGCTACACTCTGGTAGCCTAGCTTCCGACCGGTATTTGTTTGACACGGTTAAACAGCTATTAGAGTTTTTTTGGAGACGAAGTGTGGTTCTGCTGGAGGCATTTTGTTTTTGTCTTTGGTTGGTTTACTCATGAGTACAGTTTGTTCGGTTTAACATTGTAGTGAAGAATTAGCCGTCTTTGTCCCGGTTGTTTTTTTTTTTTTTCGTTCCGCGTGGTGACCCGGAAGTTCTATTGTGTTTGACTGGGTCCGCTAACTTCGGTCGACTTCTTTTTTGTAAAAACGATCTACGATTGTGTTACAAAGCTAGTTTTACAGATATTTTTTCGGTTTGTTTTAATAATAAATGAGACTGCTTTTATATTGGGAGAATTCTATTTCTTTGTGTGATTCGTGGAAGTGTCCGTCGCGGGTTTTGCCGCCGGCCGGACTTCATTAAAATTCTTTGTGTTTTAGACAAAACAGCTGATATCTCAGTATATAAATAAATTAATGAGGAAATAAAAAGTTCGTTATAAACCTTTTTAGATTTCCTTCGTTTCGGCTTTGCATAAATCATTATTAAGGTTAATGTTATATGACTAAAATAATACATAAACCACTTCACTATAAAGAATAAAAATAAATAGGTTAAATAAAATACTGCCTGTCTTTACTATTAACTGCATTAATATTGGGATAAATCTGGCCTACTAATTGATAGTTTTTCAATTAAAACAAATAATTTACAGAGTTATTACAAATTGCCTACTTCAATTTTAATCCATTTTGGATTTTGTTTTAAACTTTCAATGGCAGCCGAATATAAATTGCTTCCTGCTCCATTGGGACAGGAGTGGCGCACGTTAGATGCCCAATTGTTAATATACATTTCAAAACTATATTCTGTATTAGTTGATAAGCCCGGTGAAATAGATAAAAAGCAGTTTCAAGCCGACATGAAGGCCATGTGGTCTCGGCATGCTGCTAGTGGTGAACATAAGAGGTGTCTCTCACAGATGTGTTTTGAGGAAGGAAAGCGTTTTGCAGAAAAAGCTAAAACAGCTAGGAGCATCACTGGTGCTAAGAAGAGATACTTAAAAACTGAGAAAATGTGGAAGACATGGGGTTTAACGGGTCAAGGCATTGATCATTTGTGTGTTACTGCAGATAGTGTTTGTTCGGCAGACCAGACTCCTCCGCCTTATCAAAATATGTATCCCGTCTTGTCTACATCTGGTAAAACAAACATTTCTTGGGGGTTGGAAACTGACGATGGCCAGAGCGTACTTCAAAGCACGCAGGCTACATCACAGAGGTGTGCACCACCCTCTCTGGGTACCTCTCCTGCTTCCCCCGCTTTCCCCCTCCCTTCAAACACTGCAGTCTTACACTGGAGTGGCCCATCAAAGAGGTCTGTGGCCCATGACCCATTAACTAATAAACCACAGGGTGATCTGAAGGTGGACGATGAGGGACAGGATTATAAATTGCATTTTGAGGTCACCGGTAAAGGAACTGTAGCACACACTGCGGAGGAGGACAGACAGTTGTTGAACTTAGTTAAAAACAGAACAGAACAGGAGACTGATAAATTGTTTTTGGCTTACAATGGTAGATTAATGGAGGAGATAGAGCAGCACGAATACAGGTTAAATAAAGTTCAACAACAGATGGATGGGGTCCTTAAGGATCAGGACAGATTAACATCTTTGGTGCGAGGGCAGGCTGCTGACCTTCGGGGGAGTACCAGCCCCACTAAAAGTGATGAATGTGCAACAGTTGGACAGGTTAACGACGTACAGACGTTGAGAGTTCACCAGGGTGAGGGGGTTTATCAGAATACCAGAACTCATGGGGGCACTAATTTAATGTTTCCTTTAGTGGGAGCATCGGATGGTTCAGTAATTTACAAACCATGGAGGCTGGCTGACATTTCTGCAATCACTCTGCAACTCCCCGCTTTGACTGGTGGTGGAAACTGTTGGATAAACAAATTAAATCAGCTGACTTCAGGCCAAACACTAGCGGTGGGGGACTGGAAAGCAATTATGGGCAGAATGTTGACATTAACAGACTATAATGAGATGATGCTCCAGTGCAACTTAGTGCAAATACTAGATGAAGTCCCTTTTGCGCTTCACGCGCCTGAACTTGCTGAGTGGGTCAGGAGAAAGTATCCTACCCCGCCCGCCTCTAAGATTTTGAAATTTCCTTGGTCAACTGATGTAACTCCCGCAGAATATCTGGCTAAATGTAAAGATAAATGGGTTGACGTTACTGGCGAATATCCCAGAGATGCCGGGAATAACAGAAACTGGTTTAGAGAAGCAGTTTTGGCGGGCATGCCAGAGTCTGTTGCTACACTAATGAAACGTAATCCTGATTCACATATTTATGATCAGCCTACATGGGAGAGACACATGACACATTATTTACAAGAAGCTCAAGATTCTGCGTTAAGGGATGCTGCGGAGAATAAGAAAATGGAGACTGCTTTGCTGAAGCTCCACTTAAAGGAGGCTCAGAATAAATTGGGTGACTTTCATCAGTCAAAAAAAGTGAAGCAGATGGTGGCTAAAACAGCGCCGACTGTTGGATCAGCTACAGTGTTGCCTTCCTTTCCTGTAATGTATGCTGCAGCCGCACCGAATCAGCCATTTGCTGCTCCTTATCGGACATGGCACTCTCGGGGACGGTCACGTGGAAGGGCCAGGTTTGGTGGTAATAGCGGCCTGGGAAGAGGGCAGCCAGGTGCTGGCGGTTGTCGGAGGTGTGGCTCAAATGAGCACTGGGTGAGGGAATGTCCACATCCACGAGAGGGCGCTATTCCTCCCGGTCAGCCACCTTCACATTTTGCTCCGAATCAGCATATGGTTCCTCCCTACTATCAAGGAGGACAGGGGGGGCCTCAGTTTTGACAATGCCCGCAGAGTACCTTGGTGAGCAGGACTAAGGGGGATCCAATGCTCACAATGGACATATATGGACATTCATTGCCATTCTTGGTGGACACTGGTGCTACTTTCAGCACGCTGGACAGAGTTTTACCAGACGTCAATTTTTCTGGGAACACAGTGTCTGTGATGGGCATCTCTGGGGCTCCGATGATTCTCCCTGTCACTTAACCATTGCCTGTTGCGGTGGGAGGTCAAGGACTATCACATCCTTTTGTCATTGCTCAAACCACTCCTGTCAACTTGTTAGGCAGGGATCTGCTTATCAAACTGGGTGCTACTATCCTGTGTACCCCTGATGGACTTATGGTGACTTTTCCGAATGGACATACACATTGCTGTGACACCATGAGTGGTCAATTTTTGCTGAAGGATGACACTTCACAAGTGGCTGATATTTTCTGGGCCAGATTGACTACGATGTCTGCAAGTGAATCTTCTGCGGCTGAATTTCTGAGATGCTGGAAGCCGTGGCTGCTTGAACTCCAGCCTTTTGTTCCACCGCCTGACCCATTACATGTAACCTTCCTATATGAGAGGGGCGATCCTACTTTGTATCAGGAAAATTTTGAAACAGAACTTGAAGGACAAACTTGGTCTGTGGCTTCGGGTCCATGCTTTGTGGGGAAGGAGGGTGTTGCACTGTTTGCTGATCTGACTTCAGAGCAGCATAAATGGTATATGATGGAAGCTGAAGCGCTTCCGCACATATCGCTAATGTTGCATCCAAAACATCAAGCTAAAGATTTGGGGGGAATGGTTAAAAGGGGAGTTGCATTAAAGGATTGGATTCCTACCCAGATACCTTCGGTCTCTTTTTCTCCTTCTTCTCAGATGTACAAAATAAACACGCAGCTCTCAGACACTACTTTTTTGGAACATTTGCAGCTTTCTAGAAATCATGGCAGAGAGAAAACAGATCATCCTGATGCAGTGGAGGCATTAAAGGTCGTGCCTGACTCTTTGTGGTCAGATGGTCCCACTGATGTCGGTCTAGTGCATACAACACCCATCACATTTGAGATGAAACATTCTGATCCAATTTGGCGTCCGCAGTATCCACATAAACCTCAGGCTGAAGAAGGTATTGCAGACACTATTGCAGGGTTACTTGAAGTAGGAGTTTTAGAACCATCGGATTCTCCATATAACACCCCTATTTTTCCTGTAGAAAAACAAGGTACTGGTAAATACAGAATGGCACATGATTTGCGTGCTGTCAATGAGGCCCTCAAAACCCCTCCCATTGCTACGCCCAATCCGTATACGGCTTTGGCATCTCTTACACCTGATTTGAAATGGTTTACCTGCATGGATTTGGCTAACGCGTTTTTCTGTTTACCCCTCCATCCTTCTGTCAGGGATGTTTTTTCATTTACATTCAGAGGAAGGAAGCTACGTTATAGTAGGCTTCCGCAGGGTTTCGCTTTGAGTCCAGGTTTGTTTAATCAGGTTTTGAAGCAGTCATTAAGCACTGTACAGCTCCCTCCAGGCTGTGTTCTGATCCAGTATGTGGACGATTTAATTTTGGCGGCCCCTACTGTTGAATCATGCATAGCAGCTACTCTAGCTGTGTTACGACATCTGGGGAGAGAGGGTTATAAAGTCTCCCGTGATAAGCTTCAGTTGGTCAGACAGGAGGTCCAGTTCCTGGGGCGGAAGGTGACAGCTCAAGACGCTGGACTGACTGATACCCACAAAAATGCTATTTTGGCTCATTCAAAACCTCTCACTGTTAAATCAATGCTGTCATTTCTGGGACTGACAAATTTTTCCAGACATTATGTGCCTCATTACACGAACCTAACCACACCACTCAGAGCGCTTGTGAATGCTCATGGTATGAAGAATCTACATGCTAAATTAGTATGGGATATACCAGCTGAGGAGGCATTTATTAGGTTGAAACAGGCTCTGGCACAAGCAGCTGATTTGGCCACTCCTGACTATACATGTCCATTTTTTCTCGACACATCAGAGACAGATGGCATTGTTAATGGCATTTTGTTTCAGGAAAAGTGTGGTCAGAGACAGATTCTTATGTATCTTAGCATAAAGCTGCAAGCTATTGAAATGAGACAGCCGCCTTGCACGAGACACGCAGCCGGTATAGCTCATCTAGTGGAAAAAACATCACACATTGTCAGGGGTTATCCACTTCATATTTTGACTTCTCATGGGGTCATGGCATTGGTTAATTCTGAGATGTTTACTCTTTCAACTTTGCGTCAACAGCGAATTAGCAGAGTTTTGGAAGCACCGAACATTGTTTTTACGCATGAAGGAATAAACATGGCTGACCAAATGCCCATCTCTGGGGAGCAGCATGACTGTGTCAGACTGAATTCGGTTGCTCAAAAAATACGTCCTGATTTGCGATCTGACCCTTTGCCTTCAGGTGTTGTGCTTTATACAGATGGTTGCTGTTTTAGGGATTTGCAGGGGCAGTTGAGATCAGGTTTTGCAATAGTAGAGCAACATGGGGATTCCTTTCAGACTGTTGTTTCTGGGAAGCTTGATGGCAAGCAGAGCGCACAGCGTGCTGAAATAAGGGCTCTTATTGAAGCATGCAAGTGGGGCAGAGATAAAGATGTGACGATTTACACTGATTCGAATTATGGGTTTTCTGTCATTCATTATGAATTACCGCAGTGGAAGAGAGCAGGTTTTGTTACCACTACGGGTAAGCCTATACAGCATCATGCGGACATTATGGAACTTTTGGATGTTGTCATGTTGCCAGCTAACCTTGCTGTTCTTAAGTGTAAGGGTCACAGCAAGGCTGACACTGTTGATGCGCGTGGAAATGCTGCGGCAGATTTGGCTGCAAAAGAGGCAGCGGGTTACCTGTCACGTGTCCACACACAGCTGATTGTCACGTCAGCGTAGGAACTGTCAGACAGTTTTACTGAGGAATTGCAGTTGGCGCAGCAGGCTGCTGCGCCACAGGAGATGACTGTGTGGAAGGATAGAGGTGCTGTTTTTGTTGATGGTTTTTGGCGTGGGCCTGATGGCCGTTTGGTTTTACCTGCCGCGTTAAAACACACCCTTTTTCAGGAGGCTCATGGTGTGGCACATGTGTCATACACTCAGATGAAACGTAATCTTTGTTTTTGGTGGCATCCTTTCCTGCCACATATGATTAAGAGTTTTTTGAGTGAATGTGTGGTGTGTGGTCAATTTAATCCTAAGCCTACTATCAAGCCAGAAATTGGAGCCTTCCAGGACTTGTGCAGGCCTGGCGAGGAGATCGTGATCGATTATACAGATATAGGGACACCTGTTAGGGGTTTCCGATACCTGTTAGTGATTATTGATTCATTGACCTCGTGCTTTTCTGCTTTTCCTGCTAGACGGGAGACTTCTCAAACGGTGGTGAAATCTTTGATTAACCACTGGATTCCGTGCCATGGCTTTCCGACTAAGGTCAGGTCTGACAATGGCACACATTTTAAAAATTAACATCTCCGGCAGGTTGAGGAACAGATGGGAATAACCCACAAGTTCGGCACTGTTTATCATCCGCAATCGCAAGGTGTTGTCGAGCGTTCTAATTCTACTTTAAAGTTGAAGCTGGCAAAGATTTCAGCTCAGACGGGGCTTAATTGGCTAGATGCTCTCCCTATTGCTCTGATGGCCATAAGATCATCTGTCTGTAGGACGAAAGGTCTTACTCCTTATGAGATGTTTACAGGCAGGATCTTCCCTGGTCCTTGGGCTGGCAGAGAACCACAGGTTTCGCCCCATCCTGATCCAGATCCTCGAGGTGATCATCAGCAGCTGAAGGGCCTGGTCTCCTCCTTCCTTCCGGCTCCCCGTGACGTGCAGGGACCTGCGGCGTCTGCTTACGAGGCTGGACGAGTTTGGCTGAAGGTGTATAAGAGGAAGTGGCAGGAGCCCCGCTGGTCTGGCCCGTTCCAGGTTGCTGCTCGTACGACTCACGCTGTCCAGCTGCGTGGGAAAGGTTCTACTTGGTTTCACTGGTCCCAGTGTGCTCCGGCCCCTGACCCCCCCTCCTGTCCCTCATCTGCAGCAGCTCTCTGCTGACCTGGGGGTATCTCTCTGCAGTGGGTGGTGTCGGTTCTGACTAGGCAGTATCGACTGCCGAAGCCAGGAGGCGGGGCTTGGCCCACCCAGAAGATTGGTTCCGGTTGCTGTGATCATTCAGTGTGATCTTTATGTGCCAAAATTGGGCGAGATAAGCAATTTGGGCTTGCTTTTCTCGAAGAGGGAGTATACAGAAGAGAAAGATCGCAAAACATCTACCACATTACACAGCAGGTTTTGACCACTTCACAATCGGTGAAGGAAGCCAGGAGGCGGGGCCTGTCTGTGTATTTGTGTTATTGGGGGAAATGTTCAGTTAATGAAGTAGCTGGCATTTCATTGAGGGCGATCTGAAAAAAATTGGAAGAAATAAAGAGCCATCTACTTGATAATATAATAATATATACCCCCCCCCCCCCCCCCCCCCCCCCCCCACCCCCCCCCCCCCCCCCCCCCCCCCCCCCCCCCCCCCTCCCCCCATTTTTTTATATATTTTAAAAGACTGTTATATAACCCCCCCCATATTCCTCTTTTTTTTTGAATCGTCTCACCACTTGCAGCCGCTTGGTGACGGAGGAATAAACAAGAATAAAGACTAAAAAATATAATAATAAAGACTGAACATTTATTAATCATTTTTCTGTTTTTTTTACAGGTTGTTTAACCAATTTTTTATTCTACAGGTGCAGATTGTTAGACACTGCCTAAGAGGGTGTCAAAGACTTTTTAAGTAGTAAATTTGTAGGATTTTGTCATAATACTCAGTTTTTACGGTTTTATAAAAGTTTTTATTAATACGCTAAAACATTTTAAGGGGTGTTTAAATCATAAATAGGTTGACTTGATTACTAAATCTTGGTTTCAATTATCTTTTTTGATGATATGGTTTTTTGTCAATGTTTTTTAGGTTGTGACAATTGCTAGAGTTTGCCTTGTACTAAAAGAATATTGAATTGGGTTAAAACGATAAAAAACAAATTAATAAAATAAAAATAATTGCTTAAAGGTAAAGATAAAGAAAAACAGACACCCTTCCTTGGTTAAAATAAACATAGGATCACACCACTAACAGAAAGTATGCATCTTTGGGAAAATAAGAAGGTGCTGTCCACCACAGGTATTTGCATAATGTTATTGGTCAATATTATCTTTTACTGTTGTGGTGAATGGCCCTACAATAGTTCTGCAAATCAAACACAGGTTGAAGTGCACTCAATTAGACCGAGAAGAAACTTAATGGCAAAATCAACTCCCTATTCACTGTGTGGCTCTTCTGCCGCACATCGTGGATTTTCTAAATTTTGCATACCAAAAGGACGATCTGCAGTGATTACTATTCCCTTAAATACATTAGTTTATAAGGGAGAACAAGCAAGTAAATATAAAACCTACCCCTTGTGGTACATAACAAATGATCAAAAAGATACTAGTTGGTCCACTTTAATTGCTGATCCCCGTGGATATGACTGGAGAAGGTACACTACTACAGCTTATGCAAGACATATGCGTCCTTTGGTTAAATTGGATAGGGTTGCAGATAAATTACTTCTTACTGTTAATTTAACTAAAAGTGATCTCCTCCCCTTAAAATATCTCGAGAATGGGCAAGGTTGTACTCTCTTTATAATTTGGGTTTATAAAGGGGGAAAAGATGTTCAATTTCCTATTATAATCTGTCAAGACTCTCTTAATGCTTCCACCTCGGTAAGTCAAAATCAGGCCTCAGCAGCAAGAGGTAGTGTAATTAAAGAAGAACCATCTGTGGACGATTACTTTGAAATGATGACAGGTGTGGGTGGCTCCACTAATAATTGGTTGCTTATGGTAGAACAAGCCGGACAAGAAGCGAGGCAAGATTGTGTTGTGTGCATGGGAGCCAGACCTATTCTCAAGGTGGTCCCTGCACCTGTTGAGCTCAACACAACTTGTCTGGTTTCCCTGCTGTCTAGTGTAAATCCAGTAAAAGATTGTAGTAACTGGGAGAAATTATTCCCTATAGCTGACAACAGAGCTACCCCACCTTTCTTTGATAGTAATGTTGCTCCAAATAATTTTACTTGTTTCAAAAATGATAAGCCTGGAAATAAAGTAGTGGGTTCAGTCAACATCACATATTGCAATTCAATCCAAACTTCTATTAAATCTTTTCAGGCTCGTGCTGATATTTGGTGGTGGTGTGGAGGAAAGTTCCTCCGCTCCATTTTACCTAGTAATTGGACAGGATTATGTGCACCCGTTACATTAATTATGCCGGTAGCAATATTTACGTATGATCCCACAGGAGATCAGACTTTTCTCACTTTGAATAATCATGTTAAAAAGAGGGAAATAGGCCATGAAGAGGATCCAACTTATATTGATGCCATTGGAGTTCCTAGAGGTGTTCCAGACGAATATAAATTGGTTAATCAGATCTCAGCAGGTTGGGAATCGAGTATTTGTTGGTGGTGTACATTGAACAAGAATGTGGACAGAATAAATTATATACACTATAATGTACAGAAATTAGCTAATAAAACTAGAGATGGGTTTGAGGCTGTACATGAGCAACTTAAAGCCACCTCCTTAATGGCTTTTCAAAATAGAATAGCAGTTGACATGCTCTTAGCTGAAAAGGGTTGTGTCTGTTCAATATTTGGTGATCAATGCTGTATGTTTATCCCTAATAATACTAATGCAGATGGAAAATTAACTAGGGCAGTAGAAGGACTGAGAATACTGTCAAATAGGCTAAAAGAACAATCAGGTGTAGATACCTCAATGTGGGACAATTTGTTAAATAATATGTTTGGAAAATGGAAAACTCTGGCAATGTCAATGATGGTTTCATTAGCAGTATTTGTGTCGACTATGGTGTTATGTGGATGTTGTTGTATTCCATGTATACGTTCATTATTCATAAAATGCATTGACAAAGCTGTTGGTAATAATATGCAAGGTCAATATCTGTTAATCCCTCACTTGGAGCCTGAAGGAGAAGTTCAGAGAAATGGTCAATCTATTTGAAAAAAAGATTGAAAGAGGGAATTGTCGGGATTGATATTTTTTTAGGGCTACTTTATATAACAGTCTCGTATTGAATATGTTTATATAATCTTTAGTTAGTATTCAGAAAGTAAAAGTCTGTTTTTATTAGCTTGCATGATAGTAAAGAAATGTTTGGTCAAGTATGGTTTATGGGGTTAAGCTTTTAAGTCGTAAAACTCTAGGCTAAGTTTATTGCACGTTGTAAAAGTGGGATGCGGAGATAAGAAACAGAGTAGAGAGTAGACAGTCATAAACAGACCGGATGGTTACAGCGATAACTCAGGAAACCTTGAGAATAAACGTTTGGTGTAATAAAATCTAGGGGGAGGAGAATAGACATGTGACTACGTTCTTTGTTCTTCTTTAATAAAAATGGTACACCCCTGTATACGGCAGTTCAGTTCAGTTCAACTCAGTTCTGACTGTTCTCCACCTGCAGGTGTGTATGAGTGTGAAACAGAAATTCTGTGTCTGTGCATCATTTCCATCTCTGTCTCTCAGCTCTGATTTTATTTTGAAAAAACTCCCGCCGG